>JARVJO010001731.1:0-15509 GCA_031762555.1 Cynodonichthys magdalenae | reverse complement strand
CAGCAAGACAACTAACCGTTGAAGTGCTTTGGTGATATGAAGCTTCCAAATTGCAGCCAGAAAGTTACGATGGTGTCACATGAGTTTACAGAAGAATTCAAAATAATGTGATTTGATATTTTATTCCCTCTGTGAAGCAATTCAGGAATTAACATCTTTCTAAGAGTTTAACTGATCAAATGTGACCCTCTCATAAAGCTTGCTAAAAAACTTTAACAATTTAAAACTTTTACAAATACTTTAAAACCTACAAGCAAGCTAACATACCATAATTTAAAAGAAAATAAGGCTAAAGCAGTTAATTTAGCTTTTTCCCCCCAGTTTAAAAAGCTGAAAAGATAGCTAGCACGTTAACACATAGCATCTTGCTAGCTGTGTGTGTATGTTGCGGTGAAACCAAAGAAAAGCGTGTTTTAGATGAAAAATTAAATCTGAACTGAAATCTAAAAGCCTTTTTAAACTACAAAATTTAACACCAAAAATTGTTCGAGGAAGAAAAATAAATAAATAAAAATATGAAGCTAACCTGCTCTAAAACTAACATTAAGTTTAAATATGAAATTTAGGGTGAGAACAATTAACTGAAAGATTTATGTCTTTTGTTTGAGCACTTAATAAAGTACTGAGGTGAACTGCACCAATTAACTTCAATTAGTTATTAGTAAATAATACAAAACATAAGATTTTTTTTCCTTGCCTTTTTGGAATTCAGCTAATCATCAAGAAACAGAAACCAAGATGTTTAAATCTACTGAATCTGATGTTTTGCAGCGACTACATTTACTTTGGAGGTAAAATATTTAATTTAGTTTATTATTCATCTTGATGTAATTATATATCTTTATCCAAATACTGCAGTCAAATCAACTATTTTTTAAGCAATATCATCTCTCTCTCACTCTATCTCTCATTTAATAGTCATCAATTTATTGAATACTTTCTGTTAAAATCAGTCAATTAAACTCCCAGGTTTTTCTTATTCTCTATCTGCTCAACAGAACTGTTGGATTTCTAATTACCAAAACATCACCTATCTGTGTGGTCTTCTGTCAACCTTCCTTGTCTCTGTTTCCCAGAGGATTTGAGAAATCCAAAGAGGAAATGCCAACTCTGACAGCAAAAACAAGATTCCACTTAGGACACCGATAACGAGTTTTTCCTCTTTCCATCTCTGTTGCCTCGTTTCTAAATAAGACATTTACATCCACGCCCATCATCACCCTCACTGTTACTATTTGACAGCTTCCAGCCTTTAAACATCCTCATTTTTTATTATCTGCTGCTGAGAATGCAGCGAGGACTCAATGAGCTCTTGATGACAGAAACTACGCTTAAATTTGGTCTGCATTGATGTCAGTCCCTGTGAGAAAAACAAGACAGAAAAGACAGGAGTGCTCTCAGTTGCTTTTACTTTTTATATGCTTTTTGTTTACCATTTATTTAAATGAAAAAAGCTGATTTTAGTGAAGATTGACTGAATTGGATCCACAAATCACAGTTCTGTGTGTATCTTGGTTTTGGGGTCACAGTTAGGTTTAGTACAAAAGAAAAAAACAAAACAAATGCCAAATACTCTATTTTTCCCTCAACCCTCTCCCTCTCCTCTGCTGTTGTAGATTACTAGGAATGTGAAAGTTTTCCATACAGATTTGAAACCAACACGCATTTCTTTAAACTTTACACGCATTATTTCAACCATTCTTATTTTATGCAGAGTGGTTTAACCCGAATATTTCTATACTTCCTCTACTGTGACAGTACAAAAACACACGTCCATCCTCTAGAGTTAAGTAGCAATCACTTGTGGCGAACATTTTCCTTACTTGAATGCACGCACCAGATTCTAATATCTATACCAGTGGGACAAATACATACACATATATAAAGTTACCCCCAATTTACACTGCACACGCTCTGCTCCAGCAGGACCTCCGCAGTAAAAACGCACCCATTATAACTGATGAGAGCATTTACAATGCACCCGCAGTGCGGCGGCATGCGCACGGCCATCCGCCAAAATAAAAGTCGATCCTATTTTTGCCGGATGCCGGAGCAAGTAGGGAGTCAGTCTACAAAGATCACACTGCACCAATAGGAAAAGGAAAAATCACAATATCCATAATTTAAAAATATTTCAGCAAAAGCAGACTAATTTTTGTCCTAGCTATATAAATGCATAAATGTGTATATTTATAGCACATGCTGTCAAAATGAATCTTTCTGTTTGGCAAGCAGATGGCAAAAAGCAGCATATACATAAATACATTACACAAGTGGATTTTATTCTAAAATCAGAAGTCTCAAAAAAGAAACAGTGATGCAGTTTCAACTGTTGTTTGGAATCAGTCTTCAGCAAAATGAATTGTTTTGCTCTGATTTCGACGTTTGTCACTGGCTTTATTGCACGATCTTACATTTCTTGTGCGTGCTTCTCAAAGTTCCTCTGTGCTAAGCACCGGAGTGGATGCAGTAAAAAATCGGGCCGGGGTACAAACGAATGATGGGGAAATGTGCAACAAAGTGAAGCCATATGCAGTGTAAATTCAGGGTTACACCCCTCTTATTTACACTACTCAAAAAGTTAAGGATATTTGACTTTCAGGTGAAATTTATAGAAAATGTAAAAAGTTCACGCTACAGTGATATATCATGAAAGTAGGACATTTAAGTAGAAGGATACACAGGTGATTTCCTCATCTCAAACAATTTATTTAAACAAAAGTTAACAACAATGGTGGGTACACCACAACAAAAAATTTCAATGTCTCAATAACTCCTCATGTGCCCTTGAGCATTAATTACAGCTTGACAACAATGTCTCATGCTGTTCACAAGTCGACTTATAGTCTGCTGAGGCATGGGCATGGCATCCCACTCTTCTTGAAAGGCAGCTCTCAGGTCATTCAGGTTCTGGGGTGCAGGGTTTTGAGCCTCTACAAGGAGACTAAGCTGATCCCACAGGTTTTCAATGGGATTTAAGTCTAGAAAAAGTGTAGGCCATTTCATTTGAGGTACACCAGTCTCCAACTGCTGTTCCCTGATGATGCGACCTCGATGAGCTGGAGCATTGTTGTCCATGAAGGCCTGTGTTGTTCATGTAGGGGTGCAATCACTGAATTAATGATGTTTTTCAGGTAGTATGGGCTTGTCACTGTACCATTCACAAAGTGTAGAGCAGTTCTGTACTGACTGGACACACCTGCCCACACTGTAACACCACCACCAAAAGCTCGTCTAGTTACAACAGTGGCTGATGCATAGTGCTCTCCTTGACGTTTCCGTTGGCGGCGATCATTTCTGCTCAGCGTGAATCGACTTTCATCAGAGAACAGCACTGAGGCCCACTGGTCCTCCATCCAGCAAAAATGCTCCCTGGCCCATGCAAGACGATGACACCTGTGCCTGGTGGTGTGGTCAGGTACCCTTGCGGGTCATCTAGCACACAGACCACGCTGATGTACACTTGGGTGCCTCTCACCTCCCTTAAACGTGCCTGGAGTTGAGTGGCATTCATCATCCAGTTTCTCAGGGCATTGTTCACAATGTAGCGGTCATCAGCATGGGATGTGGTCAAAGGACGTCCACTTCTACGCCTTTCTGTGACTTATCCAGTCTCTGTATCTCTGTTGTAACCTGCTGATGACACTCTGTGACACTCTAAGCTCAGTGGCCACTTCCGTCTGAGAACGTCCTGTTTGAAGCATCATTGCAAGGTCCTGTTGATCCACTGTTAGGTGTCATCTTGGTCTCATGATGTCAAAATGTGAACAGCATAATGAGGACGACTGTTTAAACACCAGCTCTAATTCAACCAGAACATTTATTGGTCGATTCAAGGATCAAACACCTGTTGTGAATTTTGCCGTTAAGCTCCTCGTTAGAGAACAGCAACTTGTGCAAAAAGTACTGAAACATTTAACAGTTGAACATGTGCATTCAAAAGCTTAGAGAAGGTCACATTAAGTTCACCTGGAAAGGTTTGAATGCATTTTAGGCTCGTCCTGAAATTTCACCCAAAATTCAAATATCCCTAACTTTTTGTGAGTAGTGTATAAATTTGATACAGTACTATGGACGTTAACAATGCGCCCAGTATGTCAGCATTATCAGAATGTTAGACTGAAAAAAAGACAAACAAAACCCTGGGGAGGCAGCAAAACTTCCAAAAACTCAAGAATAAAGAGACACAAGAAGTACCGCTGTGGCACGAATAACGTGTAATGTTCAATTTATGTGGAAGGTGAAACTGACAATGGATGGGTAGAGTGGCTGCAGCTGTGCAGAAACGGTGCAGATTAGTGCTTGTGGCAGGACTGGCTGAGAAGAGGTGGCTGATTACACAAAGGCATACAGGAGGACTAAATTAAATGAAAACATATGTGACAACTAAATAAAAAAATCACAAAACTTAATAATTAGAAAGAAATCAATTATCTGAAATATCTCAAAATCTGTAACTATAAAAGTATCTTCATCACTGTTTTTGGCATCTAAACTTGGTTTTATATACTGTCAATCACGATATTATGAGCCAGAACAAGGAGCAGCAAGAAAGACAGTCTTTAGAATAAAAAAATAAAAAAATAAAAATTAGCTAAAAATTCAAATCAATTCAGCTGCTTCCAAAAATCTAATTATTCAATAAAGAGAACAAAGACAGGGCTTTAAGTTCCACTTTTCGAAATAATTTTTTCAGCAATCAAAGTTTACCTTACAGAACAGCTACTTTTTGTATTCTACAAAAAGTACCAACTATATTTTATACCTATTGGAGGCACTTTATTTTTCTGATACTAAGTCAGAAAAGTTCCTGTACGTACATGAATCTTTTTTTAAACCCAGCAGACAAAAATACAAGTGTTCGCTTGTGCTTGTACGGAAATATCTGTGCATCTAGAAGTAATTCCACTTTACTGTGAATATCAGATAAGGTATCTTGATCAGTTTGTTTTTCACGAAAGTCCTTTGGCTGACCTGGTGGTGTTTATAAAAATAAAATAAAATTCTCAATAAAATAAAATTATATATATTTAAGTACACTCAAAAATGTCAATGTATTACTTTTACTTAATTAAGTCAAGTGGAACCAGTTGACATAACATTTTTAATTAAATCCATTATATTTGTATTTTAAGTGTACAGGCAAACATTGTTTTCTGTTTAACATAAAAGGCAAAATGCTCCTTTGGTGGTCAAGGTTTTGTGAAGTTTTGAATTTTTTAAGATGCTCGTCAACAGGAGTAAAAGGATCATCCTAACTTGAACTCTACTAGTTTGCTGTCAAACAGGAAGAAGATTTAACTAAATGGGAGATAAAATCAAATGTAGATAAAACCATCCTGCAGCAGAAACTCTGTAATTCACTTAAACAAGTGTACATACACAAGGTTGTTTTGCTACCTTATTTATTTAATTTATTGGCAGTAAAAAAAGCCAATTATTAATACATTGTTTTGCATTGATTTACTCAGAGGTAAACCCAATGGGATTTTTGTTAAGGTTGATGTAAATCTATAGAAATCTGAACAGCAAATAGGCAATTTATTGAACAGATTGTTTTTGGATCACATTTAACACTTTAAAGTTTGTACATAGTATGATAAACGAATATACATAATAAACATAATGATTAAAGAAATTTGGGTAAATGCTTACAGCAGGGTGTGTAATAGTTAATATCAGGTCTAACATACTGTTTCTAAAATCCCAATTTTTAATAATTCAAGCACACAACAAAATGTATTTAATGGCTAAAAAAGTGAATTTTACATGACATGTCGTCTTTTGTTTGTTTGTTCTAATTTTAATAAACAAGGATTCACATTTCGTCTCACCTTGATTACTAAAATCCCTCCCCCTTCCAGAGAACAAGGAAAATACGATTTAATCACGATTCATCTGTTTCTGTGTGTCTGCAATGCATTTGCTATTTGTAGAGAGGTGCAGTATGAATGTATAAAGCAATGCATCTTGATTCTGTCCGTCTGCATTTACTCACTGAAAATTCATACGAGGTGTTTGAATTCTCCCTCCTCCATCCATTTGTTATTATTTTTTTTGGTTCAAGTTTGTTTTTTTATTTTTTACTATTGTGACGATGATAGTAACCAGAAGAGAAGCAGATTCCTAATTCGTGGTGACAGGAAAAGAAGAAATGTGACGTTTCTTTACAAATGAGCAGCTTAGCGTACTTAACTCTTCTCACCATGTTTATATAACTCCATTACATAAAAGGACATCTGAACTCGAAGTTATTGCTGCCTGTATGACGCGCTCTGTAAAGTTGTTTTTAAAAAGTAATGGCAAAAGGTAATTCAGTGATGTATAACCCAAATAAGACAATCAGATATGAGCTTTCCATTGAACACGTTCCACTGATTTATACATTTAGCAATTTCTGTATGTCCATCTGATGCAGACAATTATTTTTCCTGCCTCTAATAAACATATCAGAATATACCTCTTGCAGTACTGTATTTCAGAAAAGTTAAAGGGTTAGACTTTATTAAGCCAACAAAAGAACCGAGGGGAAAATGCTGAAAACTACAAATATCTAGTTGACAACTGTTCAACTTGGAAGGCTAGGCCGTCTTCAAGAAAGAATTGCGGTTGGAAAACAGGAATATTAATGATCTGACATCACTGAAATGCTGAAATCTCATTAAAGCAAATCATCAGCTCACATCAATCAGCATTTAATAACATTTCCATCTGCAAAATGCAAAGGAAACTCAAGGTATTGAAACTAAACAGCAAAGAAAGACAATATCAGTGGGATTCAGCTTTCATTTTATGATCTAGCGTTGCTGTATCTGATCAGGTCCAGGGTCAACAATATGCTCCCCAAAAAGTGGAAATCTGAATGTTGAAAGATAAAGGTTTCCATTACTAGATTTTATTTTTTCTTTCTATGAAAGCCATGTTCAAACCTGATGTTTGACATAAAATTTGAACATTGGCGCTGAGTACAGGTGTGGATTCTTTCAGAGAACATTGAGGATAGATTCAGAGGTGGACACCTTGCAACACTACTAGAGCTCCATGTGATCAGATCAGTCAGGACACGTTAGTTTCAGGTCTGAACGGGGCTCAAGATGATAACACCAAAATTCATTCAGCTCAGGGTGTAACAGGTTTACGTTTGATGTCCAGTCATTAACCATATAGAGAATATTTAGGGTTTTCTAGAGAAGAATAAACAGAACTTTCCAGATATGAAGAAAATTGCATTTTCATATCAATTTCGACAGCACTGAATTAGCTCAACTTTATAACATTTTTTATTATTTTATGGTTTCAGCCTTGAGTCCACACAGTAGCTGGGTTTTAGGAGTCCTGAAATTATAACTTTGTTCAGATCGAGGCATCCCAAGGCTTCAGCCATCATTGAGACATGAGACTATGACCTATCTCATAGATTTTATAATATCAGTATGAAATATATAATTTGCCATTTTCTTTTTCAAAATATATGTTTTTAAATTTAGTAATTGGTCTTTTGTGGGTATGTTCTTAATTCACATAAAATACAAGTCAAAAGTTCTGCTGAGGATTTCTCTGAACCTGACATCTTCATCTTATAAATCCATGCTGGGATGTGGACACCATTTGAAAATAGGTGGAGATAGTCTTCGGGGAATAAACAGGAAATGAGCAAAGAGCCAGTTAGAAGCTTTCTTGTCTCTGACGTGAGTAATCCTGTAGCTTCCAAACTAACTTTGATATATGAAAGAAATCCAAGTTACTGCTTCCTTATTGAGATTTCCTTCCTTTAATTCATCAGAAAATCTTACCTGCCAATATATTTTATACATTTAAACACCAGTCTGAATTCATCCTTCAATCTTGGTTTAATTCTTGGAAAGCTTCAGTTATGTTCAATTCTCAGCTTTGATAAGTTGCCCACTCCTTGCATAATACTAAGACGTGTTAAGAAGCAGATTTCTGAGTAGATAACATTAAATCAGACCAAATCTTCTTGGTCACAGTCATAAGTAAGAATACTGGGGTCAGTCTAAACACATGGCACCATAGCCCAGTTTGTATCAGTCTCAAAATGTTTTATACATCATCAGCACAATGATGACGAACAAGATTATGCACAAACTGTATATTAAATTATTAAATAATATTAAAATATTACATTAAAACAAAGGGTTTTTTGTATTCCTCAAAGTGTCTAACATAATAGGACTTGGTTTCAATTTCTCTGAAAAAATGCAGTGTGCATGCCCAACCCTATATACACACACACACATATATATATATATATATATATATAAACCCTATAGCCTGGTTTATACTTCAAAAGAAGTGCAGACTTGTCTCGTTGACATAAAATTGCATTTTTTTCTTGTACCACCTTCAAGAACCAGGTCTGTGCACAACCCCATATCAGAACTATTGTCTCATAGGTTGTGTACCAAGTATTGTGTGATTGGTCAGAACTTTGTGAGCATTTCTATGCAAAAAAGTGGGTGAACTACATGCTAACATTTTGCTTCCACTACTCTGCTGAGGATCAGCTGGCTGAGGCTGTTAGAAATACAGCCACCTTCACAACTGTTCCAACAAAACTTAAAAAGACAGTCAAATAACATGTGGAAGGAGATTGGCCAGTTTTTATCCACGGAAGAGACAGTGTGGAGATACAGGCGGCTTTACGTCACTTCAGCACATTTCACAGCAATGCTTCAGGGGAGGGGTGCTCTTTGGGGTGGGAGTTTGGCTGCAGATTGAGCTCCAGGGAGGAGCTTTGTATAAACAGGAGGAGCTTTGTACCAGCAAGTGTTTAGGCAGCTCCACATGACTACAGAAGATTGAAGGATTTCTCAAACATGCATGAATGAGTCAAATCAACATTCTGGGTATGTTTTGGATGAAGGGGTCAAAATTTAACATGATACAAGCTAAAAAAAACGTTGATTTTGTATAATACCCCTACTTTAAACATTTCAATTATTTTAAAACTAAATGCATTAAATTGTAGGCATTATTAGAAGCACAATGGCTTAGTGATTATCACTGTTGCCTCATAGCAAGAAGGTCCTAAGTCTGAACCCAGGTTTTCTCCATGTACTCTGGACTCCCACTGTCCAAAAACTTCCGACCCTGGCCTCCTTTGAAAAAGCGATCTCTGATTCTAATGGGATTTGCCTGGTTAAGGTTAATAAATAATAAAATAAGTTATATCTTAGCTTTTAACACTGTTGGGTATTTGGGCAGAAGCTAAACTGACAACCTTCAAGCTGTTTTCTTTTACCAAATGTTTTTTTCTTATAAATTTGGTTGCAGGATTTATGAAGGCCACTTGGCTACAACCGCCGTCATCTGATCATAAACAAACAGACAGATGACTTTCACATCCCTGCACTCAGAACACGTTAACGATGCAGCAAAGATTCCTACAAACCTCTCAGCTCTGAGCTGTGTATGGCTTTTTCTCAAAGTAAGTAATGTAGCGCAGAGTTTTCAGAGAGCAGCAGAGACGTCATGCTGTGTGAGCCGAAGGTGAAGAGTGATCCTCCTGCAGCAGTCATCAGTAAATCAGCCAGATGCTACAGTTTGTGGTTTGACCAGCAGGAGATCCATCACAGGAAACGGGTCAGCACAGAGCTGTCAAATCTGACAGATATACACAGGCTTACAGACACGTGTGGATAGACAGAGGTCACCCACTGATGCTGAAGGTGAACAAAGCAGGCGTTAGGTCCAGTTACACTTCAATAGTTTTTTTAAAGAGGGAAAAAAACAAGATGAAAAGAACATTGTGTGTGTTTCCACTAGTTTTCTTTTCTGCTCTGAGCCTCAGACGAAACACTCAAGGGGCTAAGAGGTGGTTTTCCTGTCATAATTCAAATAACAGACCAAACTGAAAACACACGACCGCTCAAAATGTGTTTTTTATTGCCGACTTGAACCAAGGAGCCATGTCACAAATCTGTGAAAAAAATAAACCTGAAAAACCGCCATTTAAAGAAAAAACTAATCAGCACCTCCTCTGCCCCAGATTAACATTCTCCTGCACTGCATTCTTTCAAAAAAAATTATAATTCAGTCTAACTGTTTTGCCAGTTTTCTTCATATTAACTTTCTTGAAGAAATGTGAGCTGTTCGCCAGCTTGCATGCAGAAATTCAAAACAAAAATGTTGTGCAACGTTTTAGTGCTCAGAGTGATTTTCTGGTCGTGACTCTCAGCTGCAGCTACGTGAAACTTTAGGTCAATATTATGGGGTGCCAAGTGTAAAATAAAATAAATATTTTAAAATGTCACTAACACATCTTCATTATTTAGCTCACTTTCTGTGTGTTCAAATATTTTCCATTGACATTTTACTGTTATTGTTTCACTCTTTCATTTTGCTCATTTTTCTTAAATGTTATCTTTAAATGGTAAATATTGTGTAGAAATATTAAATCCTACCTCTAAATTTGAAATGTTGTGGCTAAATGTTAAGCATATACTTAAATATTTCAGAATGGAACACAGCCTTTGCTGTTGGTGCACAACTATGACGTCATCATCCTGCAGCAAAAGCAACTGCTAGTGCAGCTAACACTGCTATTTCTGCTATTTCTGCTAATGCTGCGAATGCTGTAAACCCTGCTAATGCTGCCATTGCTGCAAGTGCTGCTAACGCTGCTATTGCCGCAAACACTGCTAACACTGCTATTGTTGTGAGCACTGCTAACACAATGGTGCTAACACTGCTACAAACACATAAACCAAAACAAAATACATTACAGTCAGGCAGATGAAAACTACCTTTTCAATCTTGGAAGGTTTAAAGTACACAGACCACACATTCTGTAAAGAAACATCCCATATCTGATGTGCATTATGAAGTCTGAAAAACAAAACTATATTTTGGGGCCAGTCTTGTCATCCTGCAGTTCTCCAATCATCATCATCGGCACAGGGATTTTAAGTTTAAAATACAACCAGATGTTTGGTATACAAACACAAACAAATGCATCAAAAACATTCACAGGAAGATGAAACTGGAACCGGAGGAGTAGAGATTTAAATGATCATTACTAATCAAAAAGGCTGTAATGGAAACAGTAGAGCGTTGACATGAGTGTGTGAAAACAGAACGTGATGAAACGATCAATAAGAGTCAGCAGCTGGAAGCAGATGGTCCTGCTCTGCTTATATAACTAAACAGGCTTTGGAGAGAAGACAGTCCTCACACACACACACACACACATTTGGATTTCTAACCTTTTTAGGACCATGTGTTTACTTCCATTCATTTTTGTAGCTTAATTCTAAAACCACGTGTCAAATTCAAGGCTGACAGGCCAAATGTGGCCCCCCACAACATTTTATGTTGCCCTTGAGAGCTTCATAGATAAAGAAGTCTTTAACCCTTAAAGCCAGTGGTGTCCAAAGTCGGTCCTCAAGGGCCGGTGTCCTGCATGTTTTTAGGTGCTGCTCTGGTTCAACACAGCTGAACCTAAGGAGTGCTTAATTAGTGGGCCTCTGCAGACCTTGATGGCAAACTAAGAAGGTAAATCATCTATTTGAATCAGCTGTGTTGAAGCAGGGACAAATCTAAAACTTGCAGGAGACCGGCCCTTGAGGACCAGAGTTGGACATGCCTGCTTTAAGCCCACAGGGTTTTAGAAATACTCCTTCAGTTCTCTTGTGAGCTTGGTACAGGGCCCATCGGGCTTAACAGTAAGTGTATGTTGAGCATAAACTACATCTCCTGTAATGCATGTGGATTATTTTACACAAAAAATGATGGCATCCCACTGCTAGATGGAGGTACACTTGGTTAAAAGTGGCCAGCAGCATATTTTGTTGGCTACTTTTGCTGTGGCCCAGTTGTACCGGGAATTTCCCACTTACAAGTTGTAAATTTTAATTGGAATGCCAGTGGGAGTTCTCTGTTGGAAAGTGAGTTCAGAATTCAAGATGGTAAAACAGTGAGTAAAACTCTCTTACTTTTACTTTTAATAGTATTTATGTATTATTTATTTTGCATTTAGTCAGTCTGTTTCAATGCAGGAAAAACCACATAGAGCTCAGTTATTGTTTGCTCTAAACCTAACCACCCCCAGTATAAAACTCTAACCCATAAAGCCGTTCCACCATATTAGGACCAGTCTTTGGTCCCAAAAGTACTGCTGTCCTTGACAAAGTAATGTTTATACTAAAAAAAAGGGAACAAAACCCAGGTACACAAACACACACAACCCTGCATTTCTATCCTTATTAGGACCATTCATTGATTTCCAATCATTTCTGTAGCCTAACCCTGACCTTTACCCTAAACCTAACCCCTCACTCAGAAATGGAGTTCTGCCATATTAAGGCTGGTCTTGACTAGGTAAGTATTTATACCAGAAAAAGCCCTCAAAAGGAAACAAAATTCAGGTACACACGTACACACACACAAACACACACACACATACATACAAGAATATGAAGGTAATAAAACAAATAATATGCATGTTTCTCTGCTGATTGAACAATGATTTGAGTTGCTGTAAAACAAATTTCACACTTAAAAAGAGCAAATATTGGACTTTTAAATCAAACAGCATAGTTGTTTTTTTTTTGGAGAAATTACATAAAGTGTATTTTTAATCTCACAGAAGTTTTTTTCTCAGTAAACTCACAGTAACGTTCAGATGTGTGTTTGGATCAGGTCAGAACACTGCAGATAGTCGGAGCATGAGTCACTGAAAGTATGAAGTAGCAGGAATCATGTCCAGGACTTACACACACAGGTTTGTTTTTATATCCCCATGGGGACCATGGATTGACTTTCATTCATTTTCTGGTAATTTTATAGCCTAACCCTGCCTGTTTACCTTAAAATTAACCTCACAGGCCTACCTGACCCTAAAACTAACTTAAACTCAATTCACACCTTGGTCCTAAACCTAACCCCCCACCCAAAATTATCATCCTTACCCGTGGGGAACGGGCATTGGTCCCCACGAGGTTGCCGTTTTCTGGAAAACGGTTCCCACGATGTAGCAAAATCATACACAGACACGGACCTCGCTGCTAGAAAGGGATGTGCAAAAGTTTTAAACACCCTTAACTGTGCTAATATTCTTTTTCCAAGCAGACAGAATGTCTTCAGAAGGTCTTCAGGTGGTCTGGGTGGAATTTTGGCTGCTTTTTCACGTTTTCTCTTAAGTCCCTGCGTATCTGACCATGACAGCATACAGAGCTGTGTTTGGTTAAAACATGAGGGAAGAGGAGTTAGAGGACACATCTAAAAACCTAAAATGGATTGAAGGGTATCTGAAGAGCTCTCTATCAGATCATGTAACGTTGAGAAATGAAAAAAATATATACATTTTGGTCAAACCATGAAAATAATGTTATACTTCTCATGTGATAAAAATACACAGAGAGGTATTGTTGCCATCTTAAACTGGGCAGACTCAAACTGTTAATGACTTTTAGATGTACAGCTGATCATTACATTTGCCAAGTTTTATTAACATCTGTTTAGTGGTTCAAGAGATATTTTGCTAACAGACAGACAACTTTACTCCACAAGTTGGTAAAGTTTTAAGCAAAGATCTTCCACAATGGCTATTACTTGCAGTATGTGCTGTAACTCTCAGCCAATACCACACCAGATTTCAGCTCAATATCTGTAAAGTCGTAGCCATTTAAGTGTTTTTTAATATCAGTAAGTTGTGGCGGCCGTCTTGAATGGGGTTAAATTAAAAAATTAAAGCGTTGTTGATGAATATACGGGGATTATTTTCTGTACGTTTTATCAAAATCCATCCAGTGGTTTGAGATATTTTGCTAACAGACAAAATTGACTCCAGTAGTTAAAGGTAAAATTTTCTACACCGATCTTGCACGAGCAGGAAATTGTCCACATCACAGCTTCTACCACACCAACATTAGTATCACTGGCAGAGTTATAAACAACTTTTTGTGTTTGATATACTTAGTACAGCATAAAAAATGGAACTGATGAAACAGGAAATGAACAGTTATCTGGAGCGCCCTGATGACCTTAAAAAATGAGAACAAATCAAACTACAACCAAAATTATTTCCACAATCGTCACCTGGCAAAAGACCTGGCCTCTGAGGAGGTCAAACCCATCCCTCACAGAGGACAAACCCCTGCAGAGGATAAACAGACGATTTAGAGCTAGATATTAAGTTAAAGTCAGATTCACAAATCAAAAAGATGAGCAGAAAATCATATTGATTCATACAACATGAACTGCAGTGTGTCAGGAGGCAGACCTGACTCCAGACCTGAGGGAAGTGATACAGCTGTCTGCTAACGTCTGACAGGAAGAAGGACAGACAGAGAATTAAACGTCTGCTGGTTAATTTAAGATTGAGCTGGACTCGACTCTGGAAGGCTTCGCCAAGTGATGCTTCAGAGCAGATGGCAGCAGCTCTCCATAAATCTGCAGAGATGCAGCTGTTGCCAAATTAGAGAAATGTAAATTTTCTGGTGGTCTTTAAATGAACTTTGGCACAAAAGTTTCTGACATTTCTGTTTCTGCTGACATGTGAGCCAGACAGAGTTTTATCATGACTTACTGGATTTAAAACCTGAAGTCCTTTAAATATTTGGTCAACATAGAACATAGCGAGTAATGCCATCAAAAAACAATATATTTAGTTTAAGAAAATACCATGAATGTTTTACAAAAATGTACAAATAATTTGTATAATTGCTTTATCTTCCACAGTTCTTAACACCATAAATAAGATTCTGTACCCATAATGATCTCTGTGTATTGGGAACTGATCCAAAAACCTACATTAGAAACAGTACACTAGCTAAATGTAGCAAAATGCTATGTAGAAACTAAAAGTAGCAAAAGGTTAGCTAGAAGCAAAAAATGTTAGCTAAATGTAGCAGAGAGGTAACTCAAAATATCAAAAGGTTAAGTAGGATCTAGAAGTCTTAACATTTTAGTGAAAAAACTAAAAGTTTTTAGAGGCTAGCCAAAAGTATCAAAAAGCTAAGTAAAAGCTAAAAATAGCAACATTCTAGCTAAAAGCTACACGTAACAAAAGGCTAGCTAAAAGTAAGTGAATGGCAGCTGAAAGTAGCAAAAGTCTAAAAGCTAGTAGAATTGTGGCTGAAGGTAGCAAAAGGGTAGCTAACAGTTACAAGTAGCAGATTTTAGCTAAAAGCTAAATGTAGCAAAGAGCTAAAAGCTAATGTAATGTTGGCTAAATGCTAAAAGTAGCAAAAGGGCAGCTAACGGTTAAAAGTAGCTAAATAACATTATTACCTCAATATTACAATATTAGCTCAAACCTAAAATTAGCAGAAGGCTAAAAGCTAGAAAAATGGTAGCTAAAAGTAGCAAAAGTGTTATTAAAAGCAAAAGTAACATAATATTAGTTCAAAGCTAAAAGTAGCAAAAAGTAGCAAAAGTGTAATTAAAAGTTCAAAGTAGCAAGGTAAATGGTAAAAATGGTAAATGGCCTGAACTTATATAGCGCTTTATAAGTCCTTCCGGACCCCCAAAGCGCTTTACACTACAGT
>JARVJO010001621.1:0-15523 GCA_031762555.1 Cynodonichthys magdalenae | reverse complement strand
CTCTCCTTCCAACTCTCATTAGAACTCTAGCAGCAGCATTTTGGATCAACTGAAGACGAGTTAAAGAGTTTTTTGGAACCCAGATAATGAAGAATTACAGTAGTCCAGCCTAGACATGATAAATGCATGGATCAGTTTTTCTGTATCATATTTTGACTAGATGTTTCTCATTTTAGTGATAGAAACACCACTAAAAGACAGAAATGAATGAACTCCAAAAGGAGCAAGACGTAAAATAACTAGATAGCATGAAAGCATGATTTGTCTTGTTTATTTCACTTTGATTGTCTTGGTACATTCTAATAGTAACGTTTTTACTTGTGCCCTGCAGGAATCTGTTGCATCAGTTTCAAATAACAAAAGATGTTTCTGACAAGCTGATGAACAACAATGGGCTTCAAAGCTCAGTCAGTTCCTTTTCCATTTCTGTTTATTGTGCAACTGAGAAATCTAGGTTTCAAATTAAATTATTGTTGAGTTAAATGTAATGGTGTTTAAGGGGAAAGCTTAACTTAACAGTCTTTGTTCCACCAGTGGGCAAAACAGTTTGGTTTCTGCGGCTGTGTCTGAGTGGTTAGGGTAGTTGTTCTGCAACCAGAGGGTTGACAGTTCGATCCTCCATTCTAACAGTTGTGTTCTTGGGCAAGACACTTCACCCGCCTTGCCTACTGATGGTGGTCAGAGGGTCCGGTGGTGCTAGTGCATGGCAGCCTTGCCTCTGTCAGTGAGCCCCAGGGCAGCTGAGGCTACAATGTAGCTTATCACCATCAGTTTGAATGTGTGTATGACTGAATGACTGTAACTAAAAAAGGCTTTTGGGTCAGAGTGGGATCATTTACTATTTAAACATTTTCAGACATTTCCAGATGCTATCGGGGGAAGTTTTTTTTAAAACCAGGGTGTCAGATGACTTCTTCTAGTTTTACCTACTAAGGGGTTAAGTAAAAAAAACAAAAAAAAAACTCTTAAACTTTTAGTTTTGTTCAGAAAGATTTGGGAGTCGCTCTAACAAATGTGAGACGTTGTACCTGATGATGAGATTAAACCCTCTTGTTCTTTCTGTAGATGTGAGGTTCGGCCCGGTCCAGAGTTCCTCACCAGGTTCTACACCTTTTACCCCAACCGTCATTTTCAGGCGCTGCAGCACTACTACACTGACAGCAACTGTGAGGACCCAGCCTACTCCCTGATGATCAGAGGCAAAATCCGTTTGAGCCAGGCCTCCTGGATCACCCCTGGGGGCACAGAGGCTGAACACCACCTCAGCAAAGTGGGCATGGTGGTCCACAGCCTAGTGTCCAAGAAGAAGCTGGCTTCCAGGCTGCCTCCTGCCTGCGTGACTCTGAGCCTGAGTCGAGCTGTGCCGAGGAAGCTTTATGAGCTGTACAACACCAGAGCAGGGAGGGCGTGCCTGTCAGCCATGGGTTTCTCCATGATGGAGATGGGTTTGGTGCGAGTGGAGACGCAGCATCACAGCCATGGAGGGAAGGTCCAGGAGCTGTTCTTGGGGGATATTCACACAGACTGGTCTCAGAGAGGCCAGCACAGACCCACAGGATACCAGCAGCCTCTGCAGAATGCCATGGTGAGATTCACAGATCAGATTTTATTTGAAAGTCAAAACAGTCAAGAAAAGCAGTTTTACAATCAAATTTTTTTAACATAGTGCCCATTTACAACAAAAATCATCTCCTGACACCACACAAAAGGAAAATCAAGTACAAATCAATTAATTAATCCAATTCAGTTCAATTTTATTATTCTATTATAATACAATAAATACATTACAAAATGCCATTTAGTAAACATTATTGATCTAAGGAAGCAACATATTCATTAGCTGCCATCGTCTGTCTGCTTTATTTTGCAGCATCACATCCACCCCTGCCCTGTGTGTGCTCTGGTGCACCGCTCGTCAGAGCAGCGCCCCCCTGTGTTGCCCCCCAGCCCCGCAGTTCCTCTGTCTCTGGCCGGCCACTGGGTCAGCCAGCACTGTGAAACCCGTCCCAACATACTCTTCCTCACTCGTGACTTCACCTTCGATCCCAGCCAGCACGTGTGGGAAGGCATCTACCGGCACTACGCCGACTCCGCCTGCTCTCAGCCCACTTTCACCTTGAGAGCGTTGGGCCACTACGCTCAGGGGAACCCCTTCTCCAAAATCCCAGGAGCCTTTGAGATTGTCTTCAAGGTGACCCAGGTGAGAGTCACAGCCATGGACAAGCCCACTGTCAAGCTGCTGAACAGTACAAAACGAGGGAAGTGTGGTCTGGCAGGAGGCTGGGAGGTGGGCGTGGAAAAGGACTTGACCCCCACAGATGGGTGCACTGTGCTAGGCATCAAGCTGCCACATAAGGAGTATGAGCTCTTCAAGCGGGAGCTGGACCACAGGAAACACCCACTGCTTTTCACTGGAGAGAGGCCAACTGACGGGTCTAATCCTGACCGACCACAGCGGCGGCCCACCTCCTTTCAGAGTCCCATGGTGCTTTGCAGTGAAGGAGAAACACAACCCTCCTACACAGCTTTTAACAGCAAGCAAATACAGTTAGCCAGCGGGTCAGAGAGGGTGGCACAGGTGGTGTTAACGGTGTTTGGATCTGCACTTTGCAGCTGGCTTGGTGTTCATTAAAAACATTTTTTCACAGCTTAAAACCATCGAGTGACTCACATCTGAGAAAGATTTATAAGGAAAATGATGAGACTTTGAAATGAACAGAATATTTTGTTTTTAATTCCTGGCTATTTGTAGGATCACTTTAGTGACTTGTAACTCCTTTTCATAAACCATTGCTGCAGATCTACAATTTATTCCAAACTAATTACATTCAGCCCAGTTACTATTTGTCTACTGGTCAAACACTTTTTTTACCTAAAATATATTTTTCCATCTTTTACCTAAGAGCTGTTCTCTCCTAACTGTTTTCTGATGTAGCTCAGTCATTTCCTCATCAAAACATAAGCTATGGACTTGTCATCTATGCAGCATAACTAATGCACTTTGTACATATATTTTAATCTACATATACTGCCATTACCACTGGTCTAATGCCACTGTGGTAAAAACGCTCAACCTACTCTTTAAAAATGTGTGCATTAGTCAAAAGCAACAAATTGAAAATATATTTATTTTTAACCATGTTTTCATAAAATTAGGATTTTTTTTTGGTTTAATATTTAGTTACTTTTTTCATTTATTGTTTTCTATGTCAATTAAAAATGTTTTTTTTGTAACTTCTTGGCTTTGATTAATCTTTTTACAAGAATTATGAAAGTGTGCTGCTTCATACATCTCAAACTTCAAAGTGTTTACTGAGACAAAACGTGTCAAACTCAAAGCCTGCCAATGAACCCCACCCCCAAAAAAATCTCAATTTAACATAAAAATAGATTTTATATCAATTGTAAACTTGAAATTTACAATTTAATGCAAAAAATTAGCAAACTTAAAAGGTGAAACTAACAATTGTCTGTTTCTGTCTTTGAGTAACTGTGGCCATCTGAGCCATTTAGTTGAATAGTTCTGTGTAAACATCTCAAAAAAAGCTGCTTTAAAGTCTTCATTGACCATAAACTGCATCTCCCATAATGCACCTTGATTATGCATGGCAATTCCCTGTTGGAAAGTGGTGCTACAGTCACTTGGGATTGTTACATCACCCCTGCCTTCTTCTGTAGCTAGTCAACCACCATTGTGGTAGAGTTAAGAATTCAAGACAACAGCTACTTATCACAACTCAACAGTGAGTAAAACTCTTACTTTTATTTTTAATAGTATTTCTGTATTATTTTTTTTACTTTTCATTAGTAGTACACGTAGTACTTTTCAGTGTTTATAAGACGACATATTACAGTAAAACGCTGTTTCTATGCACAAAATACCATGTACAGTTCAGTTATAGTACATTAGCGGTGCTCAGCTGTAGCAATGAGACAAGGAATGTAATGTTTCATGTTTAGTTGAAGTTAAACATGAAACTTTAAAGTTAAATACAACTGGCCCTTTGAGGGGAACCACACAAGTGGCCCTCAATTCTGTCATCAGTAGTTGCAGTGGCCACTGGAGCACTTGAGTAAAAGTTTTACTTCATCATGGAAGTTGTACAAGCTCACAGATTAATCTTGAAGCTGAAATTGACAGAATTTCCTATCAGTCTGATTAGTTAAAGAGGAAACTTATTCCTGATCAAACAAAGAACCAGACAAACAATACAAAAAGCTTACTTGAAATGCATCCCAACATGTTGCTGTTTTATTTCAAATCTAAAACAGAAAATTGAAGAGAGCATTTAGCAGAAAGTGATCATTTTTCTATCTGATTCAAAACCCAGATCCTGGATGAGGGTCTTGGTATTTGATAAATAGCTGTCATGTGGCTCGCACATTACTCTTCAGACATTCCAGGGCAACTACTTGTACGAGTGCTGAAAACACACAGAGAGGAATATCAGGCAGCCAAGAAAACGGTCTTTACAGTCAGTCTGAGGGTAAATGGGCCGAGAGGGGCAACAGTGAGGAGACAGCACAGTTTATGACCGCAGATACTCAGTGTTATGACTGAAGCAAGTGAAGTCTTGAGCACAGTCTCATATTTACAACATCCTAAACTCGCCTCTAAAACAACTGAAAGTTCAACGACGAAGATTTTAAACTAATTTCAATGAGAGCTTCTGGAAATATATGGTCTTTAAATTTATATACAAGGTGCTGAGATGTTTTAAATCTGGTTGGTTATTTTTTTTATTTTAATCTCATGTAAAAAAAATTGTCTGAGTTTTAATGCAGCTTCAGTGTCACTGGATAAGATGTTAAGTGAAAAAAAATGTCACAGAATATCAGGCATGTATTGAAAATATGGTGATGATTCACATTTATTTGATTAAATGTGAAAAATTATGATCAAAATAACTGGATTTTTAATTTATAAAATTAACAAGTAGGATGTTTTTAGCTGGGAAATTAGACATTTTTAAGAAAGAAAGAAAGAAAGAAAGAAAGAAAGAAAGAAAGAAAGAAAGAAAGAAAGAAAATCTCTCCCAGTGGACACATACTGTTCTTATTAACTCCTGTGAAAATGGTGATGGCAGCTGCCGGCCCCATGAGGTCATCCTTCAGACTTGGATGGAGAATGTAGCTCTGTACCCCCCCATCGACCCCCCAAGCCAACACAGGGAGGAGCAGAGACTGATTGGAAGAAAAACAGAGTGTGTGTGAGCACAATTTATCTGTACAACAATGTGCAGACTTTGTAATTAAATCAACCGTGAACCTGGATAAACCCGTTTTCCCCTTTTGGTGTATCCAGCAGCAGCCATGTGGGTTCAAACTGGAGGCTGTTCTGGGGTCTGTTTGTGGTTTCTGTTGCACAACAAATGCCACCGCCAACCTGTTAGCAATCAGACCCATTGGTTTATTAAATGTGTTTAATAAAAGATAAAACAAACTCAACCTAATTAATTCCCACATTAAGTGAAGTGGTGTTCAGACCAGACCAGAGTATCAAACTTCATCCTGTTAAGTCATTATTTTCTGTCAATAGAGGTCAATCTAAGGTAGAATCTGTGAAAATGTGTCTCTTTGATAAAAAGAGCCAGTTTGCTTTTAGCACAAAGGCTGAAAAGAGGAAGCAAATAAACTATTTGTACGTATTAAATCTGTACAAAAAATGTAAATTAAAAATCGTACGCTGACCTAAAAATTGACCTTATAGGCTGCTTCCTTTTGATAAATGCTGTTGATAAAGCAGTTGTTTTTATGCTGTTTTTGTTGGTGCTGAATGACCAACAATGGCACCAACACTTTGGGCCACACTGGTAGCCCTCCAGTACTTTCCATTTTCCACTGAGTCACCAGACGATAAGTTCTCAGATGGTGAGAAGATTAATACCACTTTCAAATCTGTCTGCTAAAGGCACAGCTGCAGCCAGGAGTCAGTTAGCTTAGTTTAACATAAATACTGGAAACTGGGGAATCATCCAGGCCGGTTCCGTCCAAAGGTAACAATATCTGCTCAAGGGCAGAGCAAAAAGCTCCGGTCTCTCCAGTCAATGCAAAATAAAAATTTAAAAAAACAATGTCAGGTGAGCTGTTTGCTTTAAGTCAAAGGAAAAAAAACCTGAACATATTGATTTATTAAAGTTATTATTTTCAGACATAAAATAAGTATGAGGGTCTTAATTCACAAGAAAACTGGAAAAAAAAGATTCCTATTCCTTCACTTGAAATCACTCAGAGCAGAAATGAAGTCCAAAATTATGTCTGTCAAAAATGTTACAAAAAAACTTTAAGGTCAAGTGGAGTAAATCACAAAGCTCACATGGATCTCTGCAGCTCTTTTAGTTTTTTATTTTAGAATGTAGATTGTTCTTCAAAGATTTTTCTCAGGTAGAATACAAAACCCAGATTTCTGATACTGCTTAAGAAAGAACCTACTTTTTTATATTAAGCTTAATTAAATAAGTTCGTTTTCTGCAGAAGCAAGCATCCAAACCACAAATAATTTAGTGATTTTGTCAAAGTTAGAAAAAAATAGTAAAAACAGAAAATAGCATCTCTTTTGTTTGTCCTATTTTCTATACCCATAAAAATCCTGCATACGGAGTTAATGCACGCAGACACGACTGTGATGACATCACTGTGGCATTATGGGTAACTTCCACTCCCCCCCCACCCCCCTCATTTACATTTCAGGCTCAGTTAAGAAATCCCCATTAGTTCTATAAGAATATGAGCCGCAGCTGCATCATAAAAGAAAACATCGACCACAACTTGGTTGGCTTCGTTCAAACAAATTAACTTCTACTGAGAAATGTGCCTCTGCACAACAAGCTTTTGTGTTTTGCCCACAGAGTTGTAGCGTCGAGCAGCGACTGCACTTTTCCTGCTTGATCTGATGCCCAACAGAACACGGGCTCCTTTCTGTCATGACCTCATGCTCATATACTCAACCAACCGAGTGAGCAGACCCAGAATCACATTCCAGCCCATAGTTTTCTTTTCTGCTTTTATAAAATAAGCTCCTCATTTAGTAAGAAAAATGGAAGAAGTGCACAAAACTTATTCAAAAGCTCACTACCGCTTAAGCACAGATGGATTATTGATTAGTTGTATTTTACCTTTATTTTGTTCAGAAACATTTAATTCATAACTTCTTTGAGTAGTTCCAAAAGTTGGAGTTGCAACTCAACTTGGGGTCATGAGGTTTTTGAGAAAATCTACAAAAATCTAATGAACTTTAAAAACAATTACCAATAATATATTTAGCCTTTCTCATAGCAAAATGCATGAGTTATTGTCATAAATGCATAAAAGCCTCTATAAATTTTGATAAAACTCTTTTAAATGGCTCATTAACTATACTATCAAGATTACAGTCGGGATCACGTGTCTCTGCAACCTTGTTTTGTGAGTTGAAAGCAGAAAAGTTGGAGTTTCAGACTTTCACCTAATTCTTCCAAAGCCAAATAACAATAAATGTTTGAACTGTTCAAGTAATAAAATGTTCAAATTGCACATTTCCTGAAGGTCATGTGCCTTATTTCTCAGCAAAGTCAAGTCCATCCTGATCCTTTCTTCATACAATCATCATTTAAATAAAAAATAGGTTTTTCACATCCTCCACGACTTCCTTCAGGTGAGCAGCAAACCAAACTGAGTATAATTTTTTATTCTATGTGTTTTTGAAGCATTCTTTAATGTTGTCACTCGGAAATGAGTTACTTCCCATTTGAAATTATAAACAGAAATTAATCTTGGTTGCCTTTCACTGTGAAAGTGCAGCTGTGCTTTACTGAGGCCAAGCCAAACAGGTCTGCAGCTACCTATAGTCCAGGTGTCCACCCAGGAGGGCGGTTTCACTCTGTTTCCTCCATGAGGTGCAGACAGAAACGTCTGCTTGTTACAGATACAATAACACTGTGAACCACAAGGATTTTTATTTAGCGTAAAACCACAAGTGAAAATCTAAGATGGTAATTATTATTTTTTTGGAGCTATATAATTTAACACTCTTATTTCGCTGCAAACTGTGGCGCTGCCAGGTCAAGCAAACTGGTGGCAACTAGAAAACCAGCACAGGCATGAATTATATTGGCTGCAGATACATGGCAGAGGTGCTGAGAGTGGAAATCATTTCATCTTATTGACCTGTTATTTAATATTTATTGTGAATTTTTTATTATTTGAATGTGAGTTTAGTCATAGTTTTGTTTAAATTTTTACAGATGTCTCACAAATGTTATTTCCAGCAGACCTGGTAACTTTTTAAACATGAATTAAACAGTAAGGTCTACATTACATATAAGTATTTTTTGATACAGACTTTGTCTAATATAAAACATTGTTAAAAATACTTCCAAAAACAAGTGATAAATAAAAGAAAAGGTGATAATTCTTAAAGAAACTTAGAGGTATAAAAAAATAAATCAAGTTTTTTCTGTCTGAGGATGGTTTGTGGATAATAAGAATGTGCCAAACTTAATAAGAGATCCATTTATTAACTCAAAATCAAAGTTTCTCATTGTAAAGTAGCAACAACTGTAATAATGTGAAAAGTTTGATAGAGTTTGGAAAAAACTCACTGTGTAAAGAACCACCGATAAATGTGTGAACCTTCTTGGAAACATCTTTTTTAACTGCTGCCCTTTAATGAAGTCTGACAAACAGTTTGTCTGTGTCATACATTAAGGAAGCAACATCCAGGATTTCTATACAACAAAAAGCCACTGTTTCTCTACTCAATCAGTCAGTTTACAGGAAGTGTTTGGAGAGTGAGTATGCTTTTGCTTTATATTCCCATGCTCCAAAATCAACATACAAAGGAAGAAAACAAAGAAAAAGTCTCAGCTTACTTTAATAAAACATGGTCATTTTATTAAAAAAATGTTCCTTTGGACTAATTTTAGACCGACAAGTTGCATGTATGCATTGCTGGTAAATTATCTGTGTTTAGAGGATCTTTTTTAATTGTTTCTCATTCCTTATCATGGCCTGGGTCAAAAAGCACAACAAATAATGGGGAAGCATGCAGGAATAACCTTATGTTGTTTTTAGTTTATTCAACTAAAAGTTAACCTATAGAGAATGAGGGAGCCTCCTTTCTCTGGTGAGGGTTGCTCTTAAATAAACACCATTACTCTGGTCAGCTCCAGTCTCCAATCACCTGAGGAACCTGAAACACGCAGGGAGTAGGGCTTGAGAAAAAAAAGAAAATCACTTAACATAGAAAATAACCTGGAAATATGTTTTACCACACTTTTCTTGTACTCACTTTTTTCATACTTTTTCAGACCATATAGAACTCCTGACTATTTTCTGTAGAGAAATGCAGAACTTAGGACAAACAGGACAAAGATAAGAACAAACACTCTGGCTGTTATCTGTAAAAGTTTCAAAATTCTGTGATGGAGGATGCCAATCTGTGATGCAGTGGATTTGTATGAGGGTCCAATCAAGGTTCCATCTTTTCCAGGAAGTCTGTCAATCTGCTGAACTTATGGCTTTGCAGACAGTGTGTATGTGTGTGTGTGTGTACTTGCTTTTGTTATCCATTTAGGACCGTTTCCAGTATACACACCTACCTTGTCAAGACCAGTCCTATGGGACCAAAGACCAGTCCTAATGTGGTGGAACTCCATTTTTGGGTTGGGGTTTCAGTTTAGGACTAAGGTGTGACTTGAGTTTAGGTTAGTTTTAGGGTCAGGAAGGTACCTGTGAGGTTAGCTTTAGGGTTGGTGGTGAGGGTTAGGCTGTAGAAATGACTGGAAATGAATGGAAGTCAATGAACGGTCCTAATAAGAACAGAAAAACAAACTTGTGTGGGTGTGTTTTCTGGGCCAGTCAGATCTGTTTCCCTAATGGATGACATTTCATGAAAACAACAAACAGTTGAGCTGAAATTGTATGATTTTTTTTCTGTTTTTAAATTAAAGGAAATATAGCACAATAGTAAAATTGTACATATATGTGCAGCTGCCATAAACAAAGCATTAATTTAAATATTCTAACTTAAGAGGTTCAGTAGAAAAGTTGTTTTTGAAAAACAAATTACAGGTGTCTGTTGCTTTTTCTATAACATTTTAAAATGTTCTGGCAATAATGTTGCATTCAGTTGCATTTTTAAGTGATATTTTAAAGAACTTCGTCTCACAAGAAGCCGTATTCATCAATGTAGCTGAGGGAGAGAAATTTGAGGAATAATAATAACTTTAAGTGTCAAACAAATTTGTCATAGCAGTTTATGCTGCAGAAAGGACATTTATGAACATCATCTTTCAAGCAAAAAGACTTTTTCAAAACTAAATCACCAGAAGGGCATGAAAAAAAAAAAAAACAAAAAAAAAACAGAATCAAACTTCCTAGATCATTTAAAATCTGAAACCAGCTTTGTGTTTTTACTAATAATGTTCACAAGATAAAACCTGTGTGCTTTACAAAAAAATAACTTCACACAGTTAGGAGTTTTATTCATTTAATTTATTAAGATGCTACATAGTTCAACCAGGTTGGGTTGTTTTTTTTTATTTTTTACACCAGACTACTTAACTAGGAATATTAATCATCACCTCAGATAGACTTATTTATTTATATACAAACAAAACAGCTTCTTGACTGCTTACATTGATCACGGTGATGGCCTGAGAATCTCGCCACGTCTGTGTAGAACAATTTTAGAGCCAGGGCTGGATTGATCCGTGCTTACACATCATTTCTGACTTGACACATCGAAGTAGTCAAATTTACTTCATCAGAGGCAAAGATCCAGTGTTTTAAAGTGTGATCTTTGTCTAAAATGCTTGGATATGCCAAACCAGGATACATTAAACAAGAACGACCCATGTCTGATACCCCAATATTAGAATGTAGCTCCAGTCTGCTCTGCCTTCCCCCTAAACAGCAAGTCATCCTCAACCCAAAAACTTCACAGAGATACAGTAGAAACACACACTCAGGTTTATTTTAACTTTCTTTCCCACCAGGCAGATCCTTATCACCTTCCCCTCCCTTGAACAGTAAATGATAGAACGTGTTATTTTCAGCAAATGTGAAACGCTGAAGGTTTTTCTCAACAGTTAAACTCTTGTTTGCATACAGCAGGATAGAATTATCACAGACTGCTTGTTTTTGTTTTGTTTTTAAAGAATGCAAAGCAGAAAACCACTCTTTATTCCCCTCCTTATGCGACATTTGGAGATTAAATGATTTGACAAAACATGTTTCTTTTATTTTTGGATGTTCTGGAAAAAAATAAAGTACAGTGTCAGAATCATGTGGTCCCCTCAAGTTATAGCTACTCGTTACACATTTCCCGCTCTTGCTTCGCAGAAAGAAAAAAACGAAAAAAAAAAAAAAAAAACACTGCTGCCGGAAGATCTCAGACACTCTTAGGCTCAAGTGTAATAAAATGTTTACTATCCAAACTCAAAGATAATTTGACAGTAATTACCAACAACAAAAAACTCAACACAGACTTTGTGAGAAAGTAAATCAGTGGAGAGCGGGCGAAGGCAGCCGAACACATTCAGATGATTTCTCACATACATTTGACACAGATAACATAAAGTGTTGACAAATGTATGGTTCACTATGTGAAGCTGCACCAACACTAACTGGTTAGGAAGCTGCATCAGGATCTTGATGATGATGTGAGGGAAATGGAACCATCTTTCCACTGCACATGGTCATGTACTGTAAATGCATCTTCATCTCAGCATAAAAATAACTTTCCCCAACAAGTCAACAATGCAAAACTTTCCTCTGAATTTACATCAAATTATCTACCGGTAACCTTCGCATCTGATCGCTGCAATCGTTCTTACAAAAATAATGATAATAATATTAATAATAATAATAATAATAATAATAATAATAATAATAATAAAACCACAACAAAACACAAAAAAGAATGAAAATATAGCAATGTAGTTGTGCAAACCTACAGTCAAATGACATCGTCACCATTAGAAAAGCAATTAAATTTGATTCAAAAGTCCCGTTGCAACACTCGTGAACGCATGCAAGCATCCCCCTCTGACAAGCAGGGATGCGGTGAGCACTGAGTGACAGAGGGAAGGTAGGGTAAAAAAAAAAAAAAAAAAGGACAAAAGAAAAGAAAACATCCTGTGGTAGTGTTTCATACATTGATCAATGTTGTTCCACAATCAAAGCCAGGATTTTTTAAGGCCTTTGATTGGAGAAGACAGTGTGATAGCCCTCTGTGTAAAAGCCTGACTGCTGGGATCATCTCTGTGGTAAATCCTGTCCTTAAAGGAGGTTTCGCTGAAAGGAACATCAGGAGATTTTATACAGTGGGGCCGTTACATATTTGTGTATATTGGCTCTGGCGTGCGTCATTTAGAAAAAGAAACAGCTATACATTAAAATAACATTTGCACAGTTGCAAACCGACTCAATTACACCGACACCACCTCCTCTGTTAGAAAATCCATTAATCAGTATCACTAGAGTTGAATCATGTTTACAATGCCCCTTAAATCACCCCCCAAAAACAAATCATCTGTGTACAGAAAACTTTGGGGAACAAAAGGCCAGAATGATTATGTGATGATTACGCAGAGGCAAGACCGTAACAGTTTTTTTTTTGTTGCTGTTGTTCATAAGATGGTGAGTCATTTTATTCCACTTTTCTTTCATAAATTACCATTTGATTTTTCTTTTTACATAAATGGGACTGAATCAAAACTAGTACCACCCCCTCCCGACACACACCCAGCAGATATGGCATTTTGATGGAAAAAAAATCCCACATCCTGTGTTTGTTTTCTTCCACCAAAAACATGCTGCAGCCGACCGCACCGGAGCTCTACAAGACCAACTTGCCCACGACGACGCCAACGAGAAAGAAGAGCACGATGAGGGCCACTGTGCGGGCGCTCAACCCTTCCTCTCTCTTCATGGCGCGTGAGGCATGCTGGGATGACATGATGTTACTCTTCCTCATCTTCAGACCATCATCCTCCTGTCAAACAAAAACAAAGACAGAAGTAGAGCAAAAATAAATAAATAAAAATTAAAATGTGTGGGAAGAGGATGAAGGAATAAAAGACAAGTTAAGAAAAATATGAGAAACAAAAATTCATCACAAGAGGTTTAAAAATGGCTAATTTGTCAATCAATTTGATAGAAAAGTATTTATTTATTAGCTCAAAGAAATTGGATCTGTTTAAATCTTCATCTGCCCAAATCCCCAGAGGAACGCAGAAGGCGCCAGGCTTGAACACACTTCATTTCCCAGCAGCGGGTGGGGAGCTCTGTTAGTTTAATCTCAGCCGCAGGAGCAGCCAACAACCGTTCTGCCTCTGGCAAGAACCGAAAGGGGAGGAGGTGGTGATGTTTAAGAGGAGGTCGACTCTTTCTCAGCTGCCAGAGGAGCCCGAGCGTGACTCATTACCAACCAAACTTTCACATATCCAAATTTTGAACCATATGTCATTGATAGTTCTGATTATATTCTTCGGTTCAAATTACTCAATGCAGATCTCAGCTTGAAGTAGCTGCTGAAGGTTGGATGGCTCGGCCTTTTGTGACCGAAAACCACATAATAATTTCATTGATGGTAAATATCAATCAGCAGAAAAGATAAAAATAAAAATGAAGAAATATAATTTTACTATATATGCATTTGGTCATCATCAGCTGTCAATGTTTCATTTAAAACTGTCTCGATGAAAGAGTAGCTGTCAAAAGGCCTGGCTGAGGTATAACAAATTAGATAAGACAAGGACTAAAGAGGTTGGTAGGACCTGAAAACAGTTGAGTCAGTGTGGAGTTTTCTTAAGGACAACTAATGTGTGCACCTATCAGTAAAAAATAAAAGCCTCTTTCTAGACACACAAGACGCTTACATTATTCATTCATACACACATTCACACACTGATGATGGTAAGCTATTGTAGCCACAGCTGCCTTGGGGAACATTGAAAACAAACCCTTTCAAGTCATCTTACTCACTCTAATTTGTTTGTTTTCTTCCCGTAGCCTCTGAGCCTCCATCTGCAGCCTCTTGCACTCCTCCATGATCTTTTTTACTTCGCCATCATCCAGGGTGGAGCTCAGTGACTTTTGAGACAGCGTGGAGGACTCCGACTTCAGCAAGTTGGCTGACATCTTGTTAGACTCCATGTCATGCTGTAAATGGTTTAGAAGAGGACAAGCTTTATTGTGACGAGTGGACTTGAAGGGAAACCATGATCAATAAATTGAAGTCTGAATAATACAGCAGTACACAGTTAAGCTTCAGTCAGCCTGAAGGCCATGGCAACTTATTTAAACATAAACTGGTAACAAACTCTCAGGAGCAGCATCTGTCCCAGACTGAATCTAAGGGAGAGACTGCACAGAAATTATCAAAAAACCTCCTCTCTAATAATTATGAATCAACTGTTTTTCATCTGTCTCTTCCTGGTTACACACCTGAAGGTGGGACCTTTTACATCAGACATCAGAATGTAACTAGCTTTGATATGAAGACAGAAAAAACACATCAATAAGACACAACAACTCTTCTTCTCTGTTTTAAACCATATGGCTGCAACGATCAGAATGTATGAAATACAAGACTTGCATTTAATATTCAGTCAGTTACTGAAACTGTTGGTGATGCTGTGCAACAACTCTGAAGCCTGGCACAAAGGTGTAACTGTTTTGTTTACATTCAAAGGCTGGTAACACCGTATTCTCACACAGGAATACAGAGACAAATATCTTTGTGGGAAAGTTCACTCAGAGGTGCCTCAAAAGTGGACAAAGCTGGTTTCTGTCAGTGTTATCTCTGTTTAACATCCTCCTGTGGCACACAGCTACTGGAGTCTGTTTTTGCTCTGTGTTTATGAAGCCAGTAGACAAAACTTCAATTTAGGGCAAATATTGTGAGGTGAACAGAGAAGAATCACAACAATAATAAACTGAATGGGAAACTAAACCAAGTGGCTGATTGAAAAACAAGTAATGACTGAGTTTAGCTGCAGAGGAGAGAGAATGTGAAAACAGAATAAAAGAAAAGAAAAATAAAATCCAACCTTTTTGAAGTAGTTTGATTTTTTACAAATTTAAACAGAATAAATGAAACTTATGAAGCATGAAAAAGTCACTTTTGTCTTAAATCAGTAGACAGGTAAATACTATAATCATCAGTTAAATAAATATATATAACAAAACCATTTTTATACTACCTCTTTGATGGTCTGAAGCTAAAGCAACACTAACAACAGTTGGAAAAGACAAAAGTATGGGAACTCACCGCTTTTTCATTCTCCAGCGGCATCTCAAAAACACATCTCAGCTTTGAGTCCATCAGTTCCTCTGGCTTTGCCTCCTTCCACTAAAGATAAACAAAAATTTGAAAAACAACAGAATATTTTGATTAGAACACTTGTGTGAAACTTAAAAAACAACAGCATGTCCAGTGCTAATAATACAATTTAAAGGTAGTGTAAGGAATTTATGAGTTGTCTTAATTACTGATTTTAAAACATTACACATTCTGTTGGTTTTCCTTAGGGGAATA
>JARVJO010001512.1:0-15532 GCA_031762555.1 Cynodonichthys magdalenae | reverse complement strand
CTGGCTCTGATGCTGCTGCCCCAACAGATGATGGCAGAAGAGATGAAGCTCTCAACAACAGACTTATAGAAGATCTGATAAGCAAGATGCTAAGTATTTTAATTCTTTTTAAATTCATTTTAAGTTCTGTATTTTAAAACAAAAATTAAATAGCCACTCATTTGTTGTTTTTTAATACCTGTTTCTAAAAGGAAACTCCAAAGACTAAAGTATACACTGACCTGTGATCATTGAACAGGAAGCAGTTCCCTTTTGAAAAGGTAATTTAAAAAGGAGTTTTTAAATCTTGAACTATAAATATGAAATATTTCAGTTATAATTGGAGGGAGCTGAATTTTGATGTAAAGTTTTTGAATGTAGGTGTGTTTGAGTCTGAAACAGAAAGATGTCACAGAGTGTTGGATTTCCATCTTCTTACCTGGGAGTCACCTTTCAGCACTTTGATCCTGTGAGTGGAGATGAAGAGATCCACCTCGAACACAGGCTGAGCTGCAGTCTGACCGTCCTAAGAAAACAGTTAAAACAGATTCTGACTACATGTTTACTGAACTAAATAACCTTTTATTGTTTAGTTTAACTGCATTATGATATTTAAAGGATGTGTTGAAGGAGACGTCCAGATCCTTAGCATAAAGAAATTAAAGTTTGATTTCAGTTTATTGTTCCTGACTTTCCAAGTTGTACACCTGGCTTTGTTCTTATGTTTACACAGTAAATGTACTTTTGTTCTGCTCTGTTGCTGCTTTTATTTCTGTTGGGACATCACTGGGCAGAAGAGACTGTGTTGGTAGGAAATATAAAAAATATGAGATAATATCAACTAATATGAGTTCTGTAACAGTGTCTTCTGCAAAGACACTGTTACTGTAATACAGTTAAACTGTTGCCTCCTACTTCATTCCATCCATCCATCAGCAACAGTTTTAGCAGGAAGGTCCAGACATCCATCTCCACAACCACCTCTTCCAGGAGGATTTCAAGGTGTTCTAAATTCAGCTGAAAGTCAGTCTCTCCAGCGTGTCCTGGGTCATTTCCAGTTCGACATGCATCCCAGGCATGCAACAGTCAGGGCTTCAGAACTCTTGGCCTTCAGGTACTTCTCAACTGCCTCCAGAGTCCTATCAGCTAACAAGGATCAATAAGATTCCAAAGATCTCCCGCGCAGCGTGTTCACCACCAGGATAACAACTACAACAGGCACCTGGAACATGTGACCACTAACCAGGGCAGCTGATTGGACACTGGAGGTGTGGAACATGGCCCATTTAGAGGCAATGTCCATCACCTCCATTGGGGATGTGGTTAAAGCTCTTTCAGAGGTGGAAATACATTTACTTTGTTACAGTACTTAAGAAATTTTTGAGCATTTGTAATTTTACCAAGTATTTTTTTATCATAACTTTTACTTTGATTTCTTTACATTCAAAACATAAAAATAATACTTTTACTTCTTTCAGACAAGGAGCAGATCAAGTGAACCACAAAACAAGCAAGGGGTCGTAAATTAAACAGCTTTTGTTATCTGTCCCAACTTTTTAAAGATGTACTGCTGCAATAAAACTAGAATTACTTTTTGCTTCTAAAAATATTTTGATTTATTTAAACATTTGATTTGTTTACTGTGTTCCAATGTGGAGAGAAAATGGAATTAACGTTAACAAATCACTGCATCTGCTTTTCTTTACCTTATTTTAATAATCTTACACAATTTTTATAGTTTCTTTTGTCCAAATATGTCAAAAGAAAAAGTTTGCTGGATGACTAAAGGTGTACATTGTTGTTTGAAAATGTTTGCTTGAATTTGGACACAGGATGTTTACAGATAAACTCAGGTTTCTGATGCTACATGATGTTTGGCTTCACCTTGATGAGTCGAGCTGCTTCCTGTGCTTGCATCAGACGGACGCTCTTGGATGGTGTTTTCTCTGACACCAGCTGAGTCGAGCCCAGATAACTTGCTGCAAACAGGATCCCATCAATCAGGTCCTCTGGATCACATGGACCTGGTACTGGAGACATGATTGGACTAGACTACATTAAACATGTTTTATAATAAATATTATTATTATGGTAAATATTTCTGAACTCCATAAACATTATGATGTACTGAGTGAGGTGTTTGTTATGAAACAAGCTGGAAGACAAAACAATAAAAGTATACGATCTATGGACCAGTTTCACACAACAATAATCAGTCATTTTTTACTTGAAATAAATAAGAACAATCTTTATTAAAAAGTTATTTGTTAAAATCTGTTAGCAGAGTTTTAACCATGTCTCCTCCACCATAAGGTTTAAATATTTCTAAAACAGCACAATTTAATGTTTAATTAGGATCATTATATTAACAGAGAATGTTATAAAGAAAAGTAGTATTTCATTAGAGAATGCATATTTCCTCCTCACATGACAAAGTTTTAACAAAGAAGTTGTTCAATCTGAGAGTGCCCAGATGACACAGCAAATTTTAACAATATCAACTGATATCTGTAAAACTGTCTGAGTTGTAGTGGTTTCTGTGTTTGATGAATGATCTCTCTGCTCTGCTGCTGGCTGATGAGTGGTGTTAATGTGTTCACAGTGATTCTCAACTTGAGTTTTAAACGTTATAAAACTGTGACAACTTTAGAAATCTTTATGTATTCATTCATAATAAACAAAAACAAAAGTCTATATACAATAAATAAAAATAAATTAAATGAAAGGAAGAAGAAATACATTTTTTATTGTTAAATGGTAAATGGACTGAACTTATATAGCACTTTATCAAGCCCCCATGGGGACTCCAAAGCTTTTTACACACATTCACACACTGATGGTGATAAGCTACACTGTAGCCTCAGCTGCCCTGGGGCACACTGACAGAGGGGGGGCTGCCATGCACCAGCAACACCGGACCCTCTGACCACCATCAAGATGGGTGAAGTGTCAAGGACACTTTGTTATTTTCCTCAAAAATAAGTTAATGTATTTGTTGGGTGACTAAAGTTTTTTAATGATAAATCTTACATAAAAACTGCTTATTTCAAATTTCCATGTCAGCTTTTCATCAATAATAAAACCTAAAACCTTCACCTCACCGACTCTACAAATCTCAACACCATCAACTCTAAATGAGACAGTTTTTGTTCTGTTACCAAATATTTAGTAGTTTATATGGGTTACATCTAAATTCAATAATAATTTAAAAAGTTGGAACCAAGTTTGTTTTTTAACAAGTTTTTTCTGTATCATCTCTAACAATCCTTCAATGACTTCACCTGATGAAATTAATGCGGTATCTATCTGCAAATAGAACACACTTCAGAAGCTCTGAAACATTGACCAAGTCATTTACATATAAAATGATCAGCTTTGGTCGAAGCACAGAACCTGAGGAACTCCACGTAATATTACAGAATTCAGATCTTACATTTTTTACTTTAAATAATTCTAAATAATTATATAACTAGCTACCCACTGTAGTGCTGGTCCTCTAATGACATTCCATTAATTGGATGAGAGCCATTGATTTAGAATTATTTCCTCTAAACCCACACTGACTCTGTTCATCTATAAACTGATCTAATCTGATTACAAACATGTTTTCTAAATTTTTTGAAAACTGTGGCAACAATGATGTTGGTCTGTAATTGCTGAACATACATTCATGACCACTCTTATTGAGAGGAATTACCTGGCTATTTCAATGTTGTTTGGAAATATTCCTCTTGAAAATTATAAATTACATATATATATGTAAATAGCTCAATAACATCCTTCATTATATCCTTTACAAACATCATATTCATGTCCACCCAATCTTGATCTTTTCTGCAGGATTTTTTACTATTTCACTTTATATCCATACTAGAACATTGGCAGAAGGATCTCACCTCTGACTGAGAACATCTGAGGCAAATGTCCAGATTTAAAACACATGAAGATTGTAAATAATAATAAAATAACTTGTTTAAAACTGCCTTTTATTTTAAAGTCTGTTCCATCAGATTAAAAGCTAAATGTGAGGCTGCTGAAGTAGACACAAAACAAGCTGAGGTGGGTCTGATGTGAGTGAAGCCGAGCAACAAAATAATGTGCACGCCTCAGAATAGAATATTTACAAGCAGGGTGACTGGAGCAGTGGTAGGGCAGCCAACCTGGGACCAGGTTCAATTCCCTGCCACGCCCACATGTTGTGGAGTCCTTGAGCATGACACCTAATCCTAACTCCTCCCCAGGTTAGGGTTAGGCACACCTGCCTGCTGCTCCTCCTGGGTGTGTCTCAGGTGTGTTGGCCTAAATACAGAGCACAAATCACAACACAGCACTGTCCCACAGATCGGTCCACTGAACATCCATGATGTGAGTTTCCTGTTCCTCCACATCTTGAAAGTGTTTGATGAAGACCACTGCAGTTCAGTGAATCCAGACCCACAAGACCAGGAGATGTTATTCCAGTTTCCTGTTGTTCAGTCTAGGTGAGTCTGTGTAAACTGAAGCTGCAGTTTCCTGTTCTCAGCTGACAGGAAGGGACACCTGATGTGGTCTGCTGCTGCTGTAGACCACCTGTTCCAGGCTGGACATGTTCAGAGATGGTTCTGCAGACCTTTGTTTGTCACAAGAGATTTTGTTACATATCACAAATCTCTCCATTCTCCTCTGACATTAACAGGCATTTTTGCCCACTTAAATATAGCTCACTTGATATTGTCTCTTTTTTTGGACCATCTTCTGTAAACTTTAAAGATGGTTCTATGTAAAAATCCCAGTAGACCCGCCACTAGAGGACAGGGTACACCCTGGACAGGTCTCCAGTCCATCACAGGGACACATTCAGACACTAAAATCCACTTTTGTCTTCATTCTATGTGTCTGCAGGACTGAGCTGCTGTAATGTGAAGTTTTCATTTTTAAACATGTCATAGAATCAGTCTGCATCCTAGGTTCTTTTCAGACAGAAACCTGACAAACATGTGGCCAGTGAACATAAATGACAGTAAACTCATTTAATGAACAGAATGGAATTCATTTTATAAAGTTGTTTTAACCTTTCAGTTCAGGTATTTATAGTTTCATTAGTCTGAAACTGACTAAACTATTATAGTTTTACATAATTACTCATTTTTTTGGAAGGTATACATTATTATGTATACTAGAATCTGCAATGGTTAGTAACTCATCATTGTAGAAAACAGGTGTTTGACTTCAGAAACAGAAAATAGTTTGTTTTCAATGATTTAGGAATTAAAATGACAGAGTATTCACCAACAAAACATAATGCTTTTTTAAAAGTGAGGGTTCAAACAACAAGTGAGAAAAGACTCCTGGCTAAGTTTTAATTCTGAGATCTGCTGACAGTACTTGAGGACAGGATGTTACACCTGCAGGATTACAGCACAGCTCACCTTGAGCTGCTGCTTCTGACCACAGCACTATGGTTTTATTTCAGTGGTTTGATCAGTTCAGTCAGCAGCTAAACTCCAATAACTGTTTTATCAGCAGCAGGTTTCATTTGTTCCTTTGATTCACACTTTGTGTTTATTTCCTCACCTTCTACACATGCAGGGAAGGAGGCCAGACTTTTCATGGACTGAGAAGAAAAACAATGAAAAGAGCATTAATATGTACTTTACAGTTTTTCTCATTTGCTTCAGTACATTTCTCAGACCAGAAGTGAAATTTTCAGAAATTTTCATTCAGTCTTCACATCATCGTGTCACTTTGTTCACATCAAAACAAAAGTTTCTTATTTCTTTAAACAAGTTGTAAAAGCTTTGGTCTATCCATGCTAATGCTGAACAATTCTCTGCTGTTTCCTACATTATCAGCTGTTTATGTCATGTTGATCAAAATACATTACATGTGTCTGTTTAATAATCTGACCCCCACAACATTGGACACTAATTAATCTCTTAAGTCTTTACAGGTAAAATAGTTCAACAAGTTGTCATATGTCCAATTTTTCCATCTCCATTAGAGGTTTTTTTTCTAAAGGCTGGATAATACTTGACATGAGACAGTGGGTTGCAGTGCATCTTTTTCCTGACTGAGTATAAACAAGCTGAAGATGCGGGGGGCCAGAAATGATCATAAATCCCCCCTCTGCCCTCCCACAGGTGATATAAAATATATAAACTACAATAACGATGGCTGGAAAGTGTTTTTTCCACTCAACATCAGTGTTAATTTGAGTGACGTAGAGACGTTTTTTTTTTCCTTTTGGTTAAAGGTGGACAGAAAAAAAGCTGTGATCAGCTGCTCACGTTCATGAGACCTGATCAAACCAGCTGCTCTTCAAGCTCTTTTTTAAAACTGGCGTCAGACCAAAAATATCATATCATTAGGAAGAGCTGCAGGGTTCTGTCTGACTCCTCGGTGCTGCCACAGCTGCGGACTGACCCAAGAACAAACACACCCAGGAACTTCAGACCAATCACACGCTCTGAGCCACAACATCCACGTCTCGCAGTTCTGACTGGGGACAAAGTAGAGGACAGCAAAATGTTCTGTATTGTATGGATGAAAGTCAGCATTCACCTGGGAGAGGTTTACCAATTCAGCACAGATTTAAGGCTGGTTTATACTTGGAGTCACACGTCTTTTTCCACCTGCTGAGTGCTGTCCCTCTGCTGTTCCCCGATGAGAGCCACCTTTTCAGACCCTCTCTGCAGGGGTCTGACCCTTGAACCAGAGAGGGGTCAGACTGGAGATGACTAGTCAAAGTACATGATAGTTTGGACAATGTCAGTTTTTGTTGATTAAATTGTGATTTAAAATATTATGGTTCATTTAATTACAAGAGATATTAATGCTGTTGATCTGTTTGTTTTTGTATGACTTGTAAAAGCTTGTGCTCAGTAATGCTGTAAGATGAAAGACACAACTGTTGATCTTTAACTTCCTAAATTGTTAACTTAGATTATAGAGTTCAGTTACTTTTACAGCCACTATTAGACAGGTGGTCCTAGATAGAGGAACTGGAGGTAATGCCTGAGGAGAACAGGAGGTCGTATATCAGGAGGACACTCAGCTCCTTTGAAGAGGACCCTTTAAAAAGCTTGATTGTTGTACAGAGTCAGTTCATGCTACTCACATCGTATGGATTGTGCCTTGTCTGGATATGAACTCCTTGCTGCAAGTAAAACAGAGCTCAACCCGATCTGCCGCTTGTTTGTCATTCCTTGAGTCAACTGTGTTGATAATTATTTTATTCATCTCTCAGATATGAGCCACAACAGGAAGCTGAGTTCCTTTAGCTCTATTCCCCATTGCTGTACCTCATTGAGGAACTTTTCTCAGCATGGAGATATAAAGTATCTGATCTCCAGCCACACACAGATGAGTGTTCTGGACCTGAGTCAAGTTGCCCCCCCACCGCCTTGTTCAAATCTAACAAAACTGGAGTCAAATATTTGTGCTGGTTTGTGCAGCAAAACTTTTTGTTTGCGCAGTTATCATTTTTAAGATATTAATAGAAGTTTCAGAGGTCATCTTAGGTCAACCAGCCCCCCCACATCACCCAAATACCAAAACTTTTATTAATGTGTTTTGCTATTAGTACAAAGTGTTTTGTGAAATGTACCAAAGCAAATGAGAAAACCTGTAACTGTAAATGTGACTAAATAAAACATAGGGTATATGATTTAAAGGACCAACCAGTTTATGTGGAGGGGAAACTTCAGAGCCGGGGTCCTGCAGTAAAAGTCTGCTGGAGGACTCAGCTCCCTGAGCAGAAGGTGAGCCTGAGCAAGAAGACTGGAGAGGAGGAACAGGATTATTGTACAGAGTTAAGAATAATTCACTGAAACATCTCTTTATTCTAAGATGCAAAGGACACGATGAAGAAGTCAACATGAAATATTGAACACTGTAACAAGCTGGCATTGTTCCTGCATACAAACATGTTACATGTTCACATTCAGACTCATCAAATACAGGTTCAGAGGAGGGACAATGAGTGTATTGGTAAACTGCTCATATGGACAAAAAACATGAAGTTCTGTAGAAAAATTGTGATATTCAAAAATGGTATGTCTGAATAATTGCAGGAATCCACTGGGTTTCTCTCAAAAGCTTTATTCTTCTTTCTGACTCCAATCAGTTTTACACCCACAGGCCCCAGGCCTCAGTGACCTTCAGCCTTACCCAAACATCCCAGTCTGTCCAGACTGCTCTGCACAGAGACCCAGCAAGCACTCCCCTCCTACCAAAAGCATCAACATTATAAATTCTTCTGTTTCTTCCTGGTTACAACCCAGAAGGTGGTACCTTTTACGTCAGACGTAGAACGTAGCTCACTTGAGGATGTTTATACAGACAGAAAGCACACTGATAACACACACCAACTGTCTGATTTAAACTGAGAGCTGCAATGACCAGGAAGTGTAGAATGTTAAACTGCATCAAACATTCAGTTAATCAATTACAACATTTCTTCAGTTCAGTGTCCCTTGCCTGGACGTGGGTCACCAGGGCTCCACCCTGGAGCCAGGCCTGTGGGAGGGGTCTCTACCCATGGGGCTTGGTTGGACTCTGCCTGAATGAGCTACATGGGTTTGTCTTCCTGTTGGTCCACCACCTACAGGAGGGGGCCTTATGAGTATGGTGCATGAGGCCATGGGCAGTAGCCAAAGGAGGGAGCCTTGCTGCTCTGACTCTGGCTTACCAAAGCTGGCTCTTGGGACATGGAGCGTCACCTCTCTGGTGGGGAAAGAGCCCGACCTGGTGGTGAGGTTGAGAGGTACCAGCTAAATATAACTGGGCTCACCTCAACGCACAGCATGGACTCCAGAACCAATCTCCTCAAGAGGAGAGGAGAAACTTTTGTTTACATTCTTCCAGTTGTTTTCCTTTTAGTTTAAACTTACTTCAGTGTTTTTATTTCTTTATTTTTTGAAGGTTTTTTTTAATGAGATAATGACCAAAAGAGAACAACACATGTATACAGGGAATGGTACACAGAATGTTTATCTGTATAACAGTCAGGAGTCATTTACAACCAATGCAGTTTCAGTTGAGTACACATCATGTTTAGAATGAAAGGAGTAGTTTGGATCGAGACAGTACTCTAAATCTTCATCTATGTTGTCGTGTTCTTTCCTTTGTGAGGCACTTTTCTTACTTTTCTTAGGCATAGTCATTGATCTGTTACATTTGTATTTATATCCTTGGGTCACCAAGGGAATTTGAGTTGCAGCGGATTATTTTTAATGTTTACTGTCTGGAGCCTGTTGCTCTACGCAATTTACTATTAAAGCAAAGTGAAAATCTACTTTTGTTCGTTTATTTTAGATTTGATGTTTAAGAACTTGAGAAAATTCAGAACTCTTAAATGCATCATGTGCTGGATCACTATTACAGATGTAAAAATAATACATTTTTCTTTGTCAATGCCATGAAATTAAAATTTTCACTTTTTTTTTTTCCTTGAAAGAATAAAATAATTGACACATCACTGTAAACAGCAGGCAGAACAGTTAATGATTTCTATCAAGAGAAATACTCTCATTTAGAAGATAAAACCAGCCAAACCGTCCTCACCTCGTGTTGATCCTGATGGTCCATCTGATCCTTCTGCTGGGCCTGGACCTCCTCAAACTTTTCAGCTTGATACATCCAAAAGTTTTCCATAACTTTTAATGAAGAAATAAATTCGGTTCAGTTTCTCCGTGAGCCACAGGATGAGGAGCATCAGAGATGGAGGGGGTGAGGGTAAAAAACGTCACACAGAGTCAGGTGACTCAGAAAGATCTGACTTCATCATGGAGTCATTTACACCTGGATCTGTTTCACTCAATAAACACCTTTACACAACATGTTATAGATAATTTCTTTATAAAACATACAAATAAAATCCTTGTTATTAAACCAGTCAGTCTGTATTAAAGCTGGAAAACAGTCCCTGCTGTTCTGTTAACTTCATGAAATATTTAAACTGTCTGATCAGTTTCCTTTCTCTGCTTCTGACCCTCGCTGAATAAATCAGTAGGAGTGTGTATGTGTGTACTTGTTTCTGCTACAGCGTGAGGACCACTTGCAAAATAGCATCAAAGTGAGGTCTTTGATGTAAAGTGAGAACATTTTCCCAGTCCTGCCCTTTTTTTGCTGTTCTGATGCTCTTTACTAGTTAGGTTTAGGTGTGAATTATGTTTTGGTTCCAGTTAGGAAGGTCTTCATAAAGATGGCTGTGCGTGTGTGGAGGTAGGCAGAGGGCTGAATACCGACGCTGTCGCTGACAAATATAAATGAACTCTGTTAAAGTTTCTGAGACAGGTTTCTAGAAGGAATGGGAGTTTTAGAACTTTAGAGTTTTAGAGCTTTATAGTTTTAGAGCTTTAGTTTTAGAACTTTAGAGTTTTAGAGTTTTAGAGCTTTAGAGTTTTAGAACTTTAGAATTTTAAACAAAGATTATTTTCTGCATTTTTTGTCTAACATTAAAACTTTTTTTCGCACAGTTTCCTATAGATAATTTTTGCCATCTGTTGACACTCAGAGTCTGTGTTGATGATGACCATCAGCTACATTTGATCTCAGTCCTGTAAAACTGATTGACATCAGCTATGTGCTGAGCTTCTCTCTGCTCACAGTGCTGCTGGTACACTGAGCAGGTACAGCTGCTGGGTTATTTTTCTTTAACATTTCACCTGTTTATTCAGTGTAAAGTGATGTTGCTGACTGATGAATGGCGAGGGATCTTTTCCTGCTTTAAGGATGACTTAATCTTTTCATATGGGATAACTGATCACTCAGGTCATTTTGTGATAGGATCAGACTGCAGCAGCAGATGGTGGGTTGTTTTATGGGGGGAGGCAGCACACATCAGCAGACTGAGGAGGAGCTGTGTTGGACAGATGCATCTGAAGAAATTTATTGGGGTTTTGTTTACTTACTGATTTTTAAAAACACTACACATTCTGTAGTTTTTCCTAGGTGAATTTTGATATATTTTTATAAGCTATTGTGTGCAGATTCAACAAATCATCATTTCAGCCCAGCACTGTGTGGTGTAGTTGTATGCACTCGCCCTCACATTTTTTACCATTCAAACATCGTTGTGCTTCCTATCTGGTTCTAAATATGTAGTTAACAAACACTTGACTTTTTTTTCACATCTTTTATTTGTTTTAAACAAAGATGTAACCATTGTTATACATATTATTCCCTTTTTTTCAGAGTAAAACTATTTTGAATCTGCTAGCAGCTTTATGACTGTCCTGAGCCACAATTCTAACAAAACAGTGGATCTTTTGGACAAAGACTGATCATTTATCTCAGTTCTAACAAACTTGTTCATCTATAAATTGAATATAGGAGATTTTACCTGCTAGAAGTGCTAGGCTTTTGCACTTTTTCTCTTCAGTGATAGTCAGATGAAGTGATTAAAGTAACTCCAGACACTTCTGTAAATCCACATACGTTGTTGGTTCTTGTACATTTACCCCCTACCCTTGCATAGAATTTAACTTTGATAGCAGCTGTTGTCTCACACTGTAAATATGACTCTAATCCAGTCTTGGACCATGCTTTGGTTTTTATAAAGGTTTGTTTCCAATAAGTTGCCAATGCCCAGTGGTAGGCAGCACTAATCTAAATATTAGTTGCACTAACCCCTAAAGCACTAATTCAAATATTTAGGTTCCCTAATTCTAAACCACTAACACACTTAAAAATTTAGCAAACCCTAATTCTAAAGCACTAACACACTTAAAACTTTAGCAAAACCTAATTCTAAAGCACTAATATAATCCAGTTGACACATGGAACATTCTTCGGAGACAACATGAGACAATATTTACTGTGTGCAGAATGTTGTCACTTAGTGCTCTTGGCCAAATGGGAGTCACCCGCAGGCCACATTTGGCCCATGGGCCTTGAGTTTGACACGTGTCCTTGTAGGTAAGTGACACGCATATGAAAATGTGTGACAGCTTTCACCCTCAACTGTAAACAATAATGTTGATCAATAACATTTAAAGACCTCAGTTAGTGCTTCTAAATTTAGTTAATACATTTAGCAAGTGCTAATCCATTAATGAATTTTTAAAAATAGCAAAAGCCCTAAAGCACTAATCAGGAAATTAGTTCCCCTAGTAATGCTTTAGTGCTTTAGGGGAACTGTGCCCACCACTGCCAATGTCAAACTACCATTATAACAGAGGTGCCCAAAGTGTGGCCTGCTGGCCAGAATTGGCCCACTAAGCCATTTGATTTGGCCCACCAGCAGTTGTCCTGGTTACTAGATAGTAATCCCGTTTTATGTAGAAACACTATATTTCCACTTAGTCTTTTCAACCATTGGTCCAATACGTACAAGAAGCTGTTGTCTGATTGTCTTAACTCATGGAACTCACTTTATTTTTGAATTATTTTATGTTTAAATATAAAATACAAGTAACTACAAGAGACATTTAGATTAGATTTAAGCCCATATCTAGATTTGCACACCTTAAAAGATCACATATACACAAATTTTACATTATGAAAAGTCCTATGAGCCTTTGCTGCCTGAGCAAACATTGGATTTTCTCCATGTCCATGGGCCAAAAAAACTAAAGAATGTGGGCAACAGCACTAGCTACAAGCTTAATCATAAAAAATAAAACAACTTTACTTCAGAAGTATTTGCATTTCGTGTTTTATAATATTGCATTTGGCCCACAGCTGTCAGATTGATTTTAATTTTGGCCCCCACAGGGAAAATGTTTTTTTAATTTTGGCCCACTCAGGAAAAATGTTTGGGCACCCCTGCATTATGAGAAAGGTCCAGAAAACACGGAGGACTGTAAACAAGAACACGGGTCCATTTTTAAATCTTGGTTGGTTTTCTCAGGAGAGGCAGTGATGGGATGTAGTGGAGTGATATCAGCGCATAACCAGGGCACACTGGTGACATCGCTGCTGTACAGCTAAGCATGGGCTTCAGTGTCAATTTATTTTGCTATACTAATGCTGTAATATTAGACTATAGTTGTAATGTAGTTTAATGTAGTGTTGAAAATGCTTTCTGACAGCCCCATATCAAGTAGCCAGTAGACAGTAGCTGGTAGTCAGTAAATAAGATGGTTACACCTGGATGGACAGGATGTGCCAGCATGGGAGAGCCAAGCCAAGGGGGGGTCATACATGACTCCCTCATGTACGTACCTGGATGTCACTGGATGAATATTCAAGCTAGGTGTGGGTCACCTCAACCTATCGTATCCCATACAGGAATGTATTTGTCATTTAAACAAGTGGACCTAAAAATGTGACCATTGGGTAAAATTATTATTAGCTTTGTTCATAAGGTCTTCTCTTTATTACATTTTTGGATATTTATGATTTGATTTTTTCATTTATTTACTTTTATTCATTCATGTCGCTTAAATTGTTTTGTTCATTCATCTGTCAAATAATTCATACATTCAGTTCTTCATTTATGATCTAATTTGTCTTCACTCATTACTTCACTGATTAGTTTGATCATTCTTTCATTAATTTGTCTCTTTATTCATTGATTCATTAAGGCATCTATTTGTTCATGTGGTCATTCCTTGTAATCTGTCCATCCATTCATCCATCCATCCATTCCTCCACTCATCCATCCATCCATCCATCTGATATGAAATCTGACATTCATGTTTGCAGCTGACAAACTGATGATAAATAAATGAAAGCTGAAGTCAGCAGCATCACCTCATGTTCTCACAGAAAGTTTCAAACCAAACATAACATTTATTGAAACAAGTAATTGATGTACTTATAGTTTTTATACACAGTTTCTGGGTGCAGGGCTTGGTTTAAAAACCTGCTGCTTTCATTTTGTCGTTACACTACAGTGGAGAAAAAAGGTCTGATTAGCTTCCTTTTTATGTCCTGATTAACTCTTAGTCAGAAGATACTGTTGGGTTTTAATAAAGTCTTGGAAAACATCTGAGATCTCTTCCTCACTGATGAGGGATCGGTCCTTAGAACTGTCCACTATATTCAGTTTGCTGAACGACATCAAGCTGAAGGTTTCCTGCTGCACACTGACTGGATCCCCTGAAGGTCCACCTTAGACCTGCAATCACACAATCAAATCAAAGTCCATCATGTTTTAGTCCAACACACTAATTTCACACAGAAAGAAACAAAAATTGAACTCAGGCCCTTTTGTCTGTGAGACTAACACTAACCACTGTACCAACATGCAGCTCCTCCTAACACAGGATAGGGTGGGCTGAGAAGCATTTACCGACCTTGTCCCTCAAACTGGAGAAAAATGAGGACGCATTTGTTGGCCGCAATTGGAGGAGTCTTCAAATTCAGACAGCTTTTGATGCAGAGCAGTGACGTAAGTGACTGATAAATATTGCCTTCAAAGGATGCAGGTTGAAGTCAGATGGAAGGCAGACCGTCTGGTGGGGGCCTGGGCTGCAGGTGGACTCGGGGCTTGTGGAGGTGCCCGGGGGTGAGGCTGGCATTTCAACTCCCCTGGGGTTGTTTGGATTCTCGAATCATGGCTCCTGGTTGCCATGGTTAGCCCTCTTGCCGGAGTTGCCACCCGAGTCTGGTGGGTGGTCGGCTGTGGGTGTGGGCTTGGCCACTGGCATGTATGGGGGTGGTCGGGGGCAGACACTGGGCTGCTAAGAGTGGTTGTTATTGTTCTGATAAGACTCAAGGCCTCAAATTCACAGGCCTGCTAGGTTGACTGGCTGTGAGTCTTATGAGAGTTCAGATTTTTAAATAAAACTCTTCAGATGAGAATCAACTGGTTATTTAATTATTGATCCTGTTTTTCTTACAAAGGCCCGAGATAATTTAAAAATACATACTGTATATGTTGCAAGTACTTCCTGACGTGTTCATAACTGTGGTCATCTGTTGATGGGCTACACATCAACTACTACAGGTATTTACCTGTTGTGTGTCACATGTTAACTAAACATGTTTATGTGTTGTGTCATGTTAAGTACACATGTTGACCTGTTGTGTGTCACATGTTAACTACACATGTGTATGTGTTGTGTCATGTTAAGTACATGTTGACCTGTTGTGTCACATGTTAACTACACGTGTGTATGTGTTGTGTCATGTTAAGTACACATGTTGACCTGTTGTGTGTCACATGTTAACTACACGTGTGTACATGTTGTGTCATGTTAAGTACACATGTTTACCTGTTGTGCATCACATGTTAGCTACATGTGTTTACCTGTTGTGTGTCATGTGACTTTTGACAAGTTGTCCTGCAGCCAGTGCACTCATCAGGGACAGCTCTCCAGCTAGAACTGTAGCACAAACGATTCGGGCCAGCTGACGTGCGTTCTCTCCTGGACATGTCTGACATGCTCCCTGTACACCCAACATCTGCAAACACACGTATGGTAAATATGACTTTCTTTACAAGGTCAGGTAAATTTCAGGGTTTTTAAACTTAATGATAACAGGAGCTATTGCTTAACACTTTGAGCCCGACGGGCCCCGTACCGGGCTAGCAGATTGCATCTTCACATTGTTGTTTAATAAAAGTAGGTCAAACACTTTTTTTCCCAATTTTTTTCTAAAGCCCTCACAAAAGATGTCTTTA
>JARVJO010001190.1:0-15558 GCA_031762555.1 Cynodonichthys magdalenae | reverse complement strand
TAAATTACAAGTTAAGAAGTGCATGGAAATAGCTCTTTTTTGTATCGAAAAAATATCGAACCGTGAGACAAAAGTATAACACCGAACAGAATCGTGAATTTTCTGTATCGTTGCACCCCTAATATATATATATATATCCTTTTGATTTTGCTGAGTAATCTAACTACATAAATGTGTCCTTCTTTCTGCTTTTTATTAAAAACTTTGATCCAACAGATACCCTGACAATCCCTATTACTATAACTTCTGGTATCCAAATGTGTACGGTACTCAAGCTTGGAGAATGATGACACATGTGGACATGGGAACCCGAATGGACACCGGTCAAGCTAACAGACCTCCTATCCTTGTAACACCTCACGTTCTCAGGTAATCTTTTTTATTATTCTATGTATGATTCATCTGAGCTGGCCCAAGTGGCTGGGGAGAGGGAAGTCTGGGTCTCTCTGCTTAGGCTGCTGCCCCCGAGACCCGACTTCGGATAAGCGGAAGAAAACGGACGGACGGACGGACGGACGGTTTAGGAAGTATTTTGTCAGACACAAACACAAGCAAATCACTATCATCTGCCCTTGTCTTTCCTCACAATGCCATGCAGTCTAGAAGGTTCTCAAAATAATCCTATTTATCTTTTTCAATATAAATAAAAGTCAAGTAATTTCATAGCATCGTACCCGAGCAAGAGCTTCCTCAATAGAGATCATGTTCTCTTTCACCATCATCATCAGCTGAATGCGCTCTTCATCACCCATAGTTATTTCACTGGCCATGAAGCCAACATCGTCACCTGAAAGGAAGTAAACAGTCAAAACAACATCAAAAACAAAAAGAGTTTCAACGTTGATTTATTCATGTATAACCCCGACTCTGAAATATTAAGTCATCGTGTTGGATGTAAATAAAAATAAAATGTAATGATTTGCAAATCTCATAATCTATATTTTATTTTACAGTGGAACACAGGGAACACGTTTTGTCAAAATAAAATCATCTTTAATTTCATGGCAGCAGCACAATTTGCTGTTCCAGGAACAACAAAGATTGTAGCAGTCAGTGGTACAAATATAAAAAACAACTAGAAAGCTTTTTGTAACTAGTTTAATCATCTACAGGTCAGTCAGAGGACTTGGGTATAAAAAGAGACCTTTAGAGGCACTGAATCTGTCAGAAAATGAGGCAGATTTCACCAGTCTGAGAAAAACTGTCTAAAATAGTGAAACAATTTCAGAATAAGTTCCTAAACAGAACAATTGGAAGCTTACACATTATGGACTCTTGTCTGTCCTCCATGTGGAGGCAGTATTTATAAGGCTGAGTTCACCTGAAACTCCTCAGACTGAAGAAGTCTCTTTTTCATTAAAGAAGAACCCGTCTAGAGGACCTACATAAATTTTGTTTTAATCAACAGATTATTATAATCTGTAGAAATCTTTGAGCTCAAAGGCTGAAAGTCAATTTTGGATGATTGTGATCATCAGGCCCTCAGGGGCCACTACAGTAAAAACATCACTGTGAAGGAAATTTTGTGATTGGTTAACTGAATTTAAGATCCAGTCTTGTATTTTACACTTTGTGCAGTTTAAACAGAGGAACAGAGTCAGTGTGTCTTATCAATGTGTTCCTTTCTATCTATAATATAAAACAGTACATTTTAATGTCTGACCTAAAAGTTACCCCACCAGGGTGTTTTATTACTGCATGTAAGATCTTAGAAGAGAGGGAGACTTTAGTGTAAGCAGACACAGGGCTGCTGGTGAGAGGGCCTTGTTTTTGTTTGCTGATAAGACTCAGGGTCTAACAGACTGGTGCTGGGAGACAGATGTGTGAACAATGAGCTGGAGTCACAGATCTGAAGAATAAAGATTTTTACAAGAGAATCAATTTGGTTTTCTGTGCAGTTTTTCTGGATACCAATGTTTGATCATGTTTTTCTTACAACTGCATGGATGCAGGAACCTTTCCTCACATCAGAGTAAACACAGTTCACTGTACCATCTGCTGCTTAAAGCTGCTTAAAGCTCTATCACACAAAGAAGAAGCCATATGAACATCCAGAACTGCTGTTGTTGTCTCTGAACCAAATATCATTTAAAATAAACTGAGACAACGTGGAGCACTGTTCTGGGGTCAGATAAATAAGTATTTGAAAATCTTTTTAGAAGACACTTTGGTCCTACAAACTAATGCTGCGTTCAAGTTGTCCTTGGAGGTTGGAGTTTCACACTTTCGAGTTGGAAAAATGAACTGGAACAGCCTCTAATGCTGAAAAAGTCAGGAGGTCAGCGCTACACAGTGTGTGCATGCGTCACATGTACACATTGTGCATGAGTCACATTGTGCACGGTGGTCCTCAGGTGAGACAGATGCATTGTATTTCTGCACATCGCGCTCCTGTGTTGGTTAATACAAAGGAATCTGGCTATGAATAGGCAACTAAATTATGAAAACTTTGACATTTATTGACCAAAGTCACAAATATTTAATTGTTTAGTATAGTATAGTATAGTATAGTATAGTATAGTATAGTATAGTATAGTATAGTATAGTAACATGATCAGTATTACACATGTATTGATTAAAACAGACACTGGTTTGCGATCGTTTATTACATTTTTACATTATAATTTTTAAAAAAGAGCAACAACCACATTTTGTAACAATCCTCTTGAAATGTAATAATGTTATTACCTAATGTGGCTGAGAGTTTTACAAAACACATTGAAGACTTTTATTACATTTTGAGTCAGTTATTACATAATGCGGTTTCAGTGCAGGTTTATTACATTTTGAAGCCCGATTTTATTACAATATTATATAATGTGGAATTATGGGACTTTAAACAAACTAAAATGCTACCAGTAAAGTTTTTGCAAGCTATTGACTATTAATTAAAATATTCTGTTTGTTCATAAATTGGTCTAATCTGGTTACAAATATTTTCTCTAAATCTTTTGAAAACAACAAGGGTATTGGTCTATAATATGTGAGCACACATTTCTCCACATTCTTAACAAGAGGAATTACCCTAGCTAATTTATTTTGTCTAGAAATATTCCTGTTGAAAATTACATAAATCATTTTATCCTTTACAAGCATCAGATCCATGTCCACCCATTATTTTGATCTTTTGTCTGCAAGATTTTTTACAATCTCAGTACTTCTTCTTTATCAGTTTCACCACAAAAAATGCTGTTGGCACAACCCATAACTGTATGACTCACATCATTATTTACTTTTGGTATTTTAGCTGCAAGACTTGGGCCAACATACACAAAGTACTGATTGAATTAACTTACTATTTTATTCTGAACATAAATTTCCTTGTCATCATTTTCAAAGTACTGTGGAACACCTGATCGTACTGTGATTTTTCAAAACGTTATTCATTACTCCCCAAGTTGCTTTCATATCAGTCTATTGGTGGGCACTAGTCCCCTAAAGTGAAAAGCACTAAATGCAGACCTAAATTCCTCATTTGTGCTTAAGGGGCTTTACTAACTTTTTCAAACAATTTGCAGATTTGTGCTTTACAATTTAACAGAGTAGCTAAACTAAACTTTTCATTGAGTTTTTATCGTCTTTATTTTCTACAGTGGAGGAAGAAAGCCATCTAGACTCGCTACAATGTAAAACCACAAGTTGCATTGAATTTTCATCATCACTGTCTTCAACAGTGGAGGGAGGAAGCCGTCTCTGGTTAATAAAATAAAACCCTGTCGTTTGTTCACACAGCTATGTACTCTGGATGACTGTCTTTCTCAGTGGCGGTTTTCATTTAAGAGATAGTTCCCACAATTCTTTGCATGGCAGGAAGTAAGACAATTGCGCTTGGTAAGATTTGTGAACTCACTTAATTTGACTCTAATGTTTCTTATTTCAAGAATCTTACCACTGGCAGATTTTTTCACTTAATTTGAGTCAAATTTTCAGACTAACAAGATAAATAATCTTAGATGTTCTGATAACAAGAATACTAATCTTACACATTCTGTTCTTATTTATTATATCAGTCTTAAAACAAGATCAAAAATATTTTTTCTTGGGCTGGATATAAGTTTTTAAAACATTGTTAGATGGACAGTTTTTGCAGCATATAAATTGTAAAAACTGGCAAAAGATCACTAATTTGAAAATCCCACTGATTACCTCACTATTTCTGAAGTTAGTAAAAATATTGTCAATCACTCTCTGATGGTTATTTGTGCTTACGCACCAAATGATTGTTTGGAGTACCCAGCTTAAAGCTCAAATTCAACGGAAGCAGATGCCCCAACTCTAAACTTTCAAAATAGTAAAATTCCATTCAGCTAACTTCCTCTTTCCTCCTTAATCTTAAATCTTTATCTATCTGCCTACCCAGTTAAGTTAAAGTGCCTTCAAACGTTCTGGTTACATCTGAAACCTGAAGTTTGCTGTTTCTGTGAAAGTTGTTAGATCAATAAGAATCTGATTACCTATAGATTTTGTACATAAGTGATTTGTTTTGATTGTGTAAATAAATTATCTTGTTAGATCAAATTGAAAACACTTGTCCAGAAATCTTTATTGAGTGTCGAAATACACTGTGAAATATACTGATAGGTACATTTCTTGAAAAAGAAAGAACCCGTGATAATATCCTCAAAACCTTACGTTTTGTGAAGTGTAGTTGACCCATAGTCTCTTACACACGAGATACACTGTGGGGGGTGTTACGTGAGTATGGGATTGTGGGTCCGTTGTTGGCCATTCAGTCTCTATACAAGTGGTGCGAGGGTTTGATTTGCATTGTCAGTAGTAAGTCGGACCCCTTCAGAGTGGGAGTTGGACTCCAGGGCTGCCCGTTGTCACCGATGCTGTTCATAACTTACATGAACAGAATTTCTCGGTGCAGCCAGGGGACAGAGGGAGTCCGGTGCGATGGCCTCAGGATTACCTCTCTGCTGTTTGCAGATGATGTGGTTCTGTTGGTGTCATTGCGCCATGATCTTCAGCTCTTACTGGAGAGGCTCGCAGCTAAGTGAAGAGGCTGGGATGAAGATCAGCAACTCTAAATCTAAGTCCATGGTCCTCAGTTGGAAAAGGGTGGACTGCTCTCTCCTGGTTGGGGGTGAAGTTCTGCCTCAAGTGGAGGAGTTCAAGTATCTTGGGGTTTTGTTCAGGAGTGAGGGAAGAATGGAGTGGGAGATTGATAGATGGATCGGTGCAGCTTCTGCACTTTTTCAGACTCTGTACTGGTCTGTTGTGGTGAAGAGGAGCTGAGCTGTAAGGCAAAGCTCTCTGTTTACTAATAAATCTACGTTCCTACCCTTATCTATGGTCACGAACTTTGGGTCGTGACCGAAAGAACAAGATCACGGATACAAGCGGTCAAAATGAGCAGGGTAGCTGGACTCTCCATTAGAGAGAGGGTAAGAAGTTCAGTTATCTGGGAGAGACTCAGAGTAGAGCTGCTGCTCCTCCACATCCAGAGGAGCCAGTTGAGGTTGTTTGGGCATCTGGTTAGGATGTCTCCTGGACGCTTCTCTAGGGAGGTGCTTCAGGCATGTCCAACTGGGATGAGACCCGAGGAAGACCCAGGACACGCTGTAGAGACTATGTCTCTCTGCTGGCCTGGGAACACATTGAAGTCTTACCAGAAGAGCTGGAAGAGGTGGCTGAGGAAAGAGAGGTCTGGGTTTCTCTGCTCAAGCTGCTGCTCCCAGCTAAAACCCTCCAGCAGACCAGAATGAGACAACAGTTCCTCCAAAACCTCCAACTGGTCTCCTCAGTTCATAGATGTTTACAAAGTGATGGTTAAAGAACAGCAGATGTTTCACAGATGTAAACATCTGGAACTATGTTGCTGCCATCAAATTCAAATTTAGGTTTTTCCCCAACAACAAAGGTACAATTTCTTAGTTAAAACATTTGATGTTTGATATGTTTTATTGTGAATAAAATATATGTTTATGAGATTTGGAAATCATTGGATTCTGTTTTTATTTCCATTGGACACAACATCCCAGCTTTTGTCAGAGTTGGGGTTTTTAAGAATTCTTGTATTTTTTTTTTTTACCTTTGGAAACTTGACGCATCAGTCCTTTCTGTGACTTACGGAAACTTTGCCAAAAAGACTTGCTTTTTCTTTTTCCATCCCATTTACCTACAAAAATACATAAGCTTACAATGCATCATTTAAATCAGTGGTGTCCAAAGTCAGTCCTCAAGGGCCGGTGTCCTGCTTGTTTTAGGTGCTGCCCTGGTTCAACCCAGCTGAATCTAAGGAGTGCTTAATTAGTGGGCCTCTGCAGACCTTGATAGCAGAATGAGAAGGTGAATCATCTATTTGAATCAGCTGTGTTGAAGCAGGGACAATTCTAAAACTTGCAGGAGACCGGCCCTTGAGGACCGGAGTTGAACATGCCTGATTTAAATGATAAGAAAGTTCTACAAACATCTGAAAGGTAAAGATTTGAACATTTCAAATGAAGTAAAGACATAAAGTAGTCCCTCAGTGATGTTCATCTTACCTCCTGACCCGTCGTCGGAGCTGGACCTGTGCACAGGAAACGTACAAATCAAACAGGGACTTTACTTACAGAGTTTTTAAAGAATTTAATCCCTGCAACAGAAACAATACCTGTTATCCCGAATTATTTTCTTCATTTTCACTCTCCCACCATTCCCTCCTCAAATTCTTCTTACTGATCAGCTTTTATAAAGAAACATCAAAATAAGCCTCAAAAAGGAGCTCTGTGGCTCAGGAGAACAGGCTGAGCAAACCAAACTGAAACAGACTGATGTTTGATCAACAGAGGTCAGCACTCTGCAGCCATCCCATCACTGGAACAATAAAGCCTTTTTTCTTGTCTAGTTGAGTTTTAGAGCCTCTGCATTCCCCACACACTTCCACCCTCCCTCTGTGTCCATCAGAGCTGTTAAAGAGTCTCTCTGAGTCTAACTGTCCTCAAAGTCTCTGCCTCAGCTTACTCTGTGTTTTTGTGGGTTCAGTTTCAGTTTCCAAAATAATCAGATACAGAGCTGCTGTTTCCGTTTGGTCTAAGTTTGGTTTGTTATCTGTGTGTATGTGTGAGAGTAAAACATCTCATGAGATTGTGCACAATGTATTTTTCTTTAAAGGTATCCACGATTACTTGTAACATTTAACCATTATTTTGACCCTCGCTATGCGAAGTGAGGGTTATATATGTTTTTTTTTTTCATCAACCGTAGCACAGGAACGGCTGCAACATGAAATTTGGTAACAATAGAGATAAAATTGTTTTGTGATAGACCCCATATTTCAAATGACTATTTGAAAGCTGGTGTCTGGACATACAAAAATGCTTATATCTCAAAAACTATTCAACATAAGCACTTCACCTTTGTTTTTCTTTTTTGTTTAGCTCTAATGAAGAGCTATCATTTCATGACATCATTATGTGTTTCTATGGAACTGCCACCTAGCAGTAAGCAAAATAATCAAAACACACAACTGAAAATTGTTACTTCCAGCCTGTATATCCATAAACATGATTAAATCTTGATGAAATTTGGCCCAGATGTTGTCCTGTCAGACCTACACCGAGTCCATCAGCCTCATATGCATGTTGATTAACTCCACCCAAAACAGCTTCATCTTCTTCATTATCTCTGTGGATCATTTTTATATTTGTAAATCATCTACAGTACTATTTCCTGGAGAGATGAGTGCATAGTACATTTTCACTTATTTTAAAAAGTGCTCAAAATTTAGAATTTTTGAAAATGTAAAAGCCCTTAAAAATGCAAAAGTTATGAAAAAAAGAACACCAAAAAGGTGAAAAAGTGTAACTGTGTGCTAGTTGTGGGGTAGTTTGGGGCAGCTTTGGCAGAGTGGTTAGGGGCGTCATCCTCCAATCGGAGTTGGGGGTTTGATTCTACCACTATTCAGTCCCATGTCAAAGTATCCTTGGGCAAAACAGTAAACCCCTTGGCCTCTGATTTGTGTCTCATCAGTGTATGTGATTGAAATTAAAGCACTGATTAGTCTCCACAGTGAGTTTTAAAGTTGTGGGGGGGGGGGAGGGGGCACCAGTGGTCTTCAGGGGAAGCCTGAAGTGAATCAGAAAGTAAGGAAATGAATGTAAGGCTTGTGTTCACACCAGTGCTTTAAGTATAAAAAAATAAGTGCCGGTGCTCCCCTTAATGTCATATAAATATGGGACAAAAACATGCGTAATATTTTTAAATAGATCTGTCTACCATCTATAGATCTGGAGTTTTATTGCACAGAAATGATGAAGAACAAATCCAGATCTAAATCAAACCATCGACTTAATAGGTGCACCAAGCATTTAAAATATGTTTAATAGACTTGAATGTTTGTTGCACATCATCCTCATCATCACTTTATTTATAGAGCACATTTGAAAACAACAGTGTTGACCAAAGTGCTTCACAGACATGATACAATTAAAACTGTAAACAAACTAAAAACAGATAAAAAGACACAATTATAAATTCCTGATGTAATTCAAACCGAACATGAATTAAAAACTGGTGTAAAAAAGTGAGGTTTCAAGAGAGGTTTAAAAAAACTTAACAGACTCTGCAGTATGGATCTCAAGAGGTAAGTTGTTTCAGAGTCTTGGGGCCGCCACAAAAAAAAAAACAAAAAAAAATTACAAAAGCCTAAAATCATCTGACTAGAGGATCTCAGTTCTCTGTTTGGGGAATAAAAGTGCAACAGAGCCAATAAATAACTGGGTGCCAAATCATTTAAACTTTAAAAGTAAGTAAAAAAATCATAATTTTTTGTTGTTATTTTAATTTGTGGTTTTATTTCTTTTTGTGTTTTACTGCATTTTAATTGGATGGTGTCCTTGGGTGCCATAAAAAGTGCTTTCAACTAAAATGTGTTATTATTATTATTATTATTATTACTATTACTTTATTATTTATTTTTTGTTATTATTAAAATCAATGCAGATGCAAACAGGCAGCAAGTGCAACTCAACTAAAACAGGAGTGATGTGATCCTGCCTTCTGCAGGTCCTTCCTGCACATGTAAAGTTCAAGTACTTACAAAGCACATTCTTGAGGGAAATTTCCATGAGTGTCCTGAATTTTGTGAGGGAGGGCCCTACAGTCAGACAGTTCAGTTGTGTTGGGTGACAGGCATTTAAGAACATTTTATCTGTCTACAGGGTCCTGGAGGCTCATAAAACGTGTTCAATATAAACATTCATTTAAAAAAGCTTTGATCTCTAAAACAGAACCCTGATTGTTTCTGATGATGCTTTATTTGGTAATTTATATAACTTTATCTATAATCCACCAGGGGGCGGTGTGGGTCCTCACACTGAACTGCCCACATCATGGACATATTTCTTCAGACCATGCTTGGCTTGCAGCTTGGCTTTTTCCCAGCGGACTTGTTAAACCTAATAAATGCAACTTGCTGCTTTCTTATTACTTAAATCTTTTTTATCTCATTCAGTTTCTAGTGACACAAAATGACTAATTTATAGTCTTTAAAGGAAAGAATGGAGGGAAGGAAGGAAGTGTGAAGGTTAGTGTTGGTGGAGCGCATCAGGAAGAAGAGGAAACACACATGTCCACAGTCTGTTGGACAATGTGAATTCACTTTAATCAATCACAACTAATCTATCTGAGGAAACCCTCAGTCATATGTACGGTCTGACATTTAAAAACAAACTGTACCTTCTCTCTGTTTCTGGAGTGGATGTGGCACTGCTGAGTCCAAGAGATTCCTTAAAAAGATGAAAATCATTCAGGATTTCAGTACAGGCAGTTTATACATCTGCAGCTAAGTCAAAAACCTCAAACTTCTCCAGCAGCTGAAGAATGAAAGTGTAGAAGATGACACACCTGATAATAAGACTGAAAACAGTGGACACACTTTAATTAAGAGCTAAATGAAAGGTGTTTCTCATTCCAATCTGAAGGCTGTAGCTCTCCTTATTTTAACTTTCATTTATACCAGAGTCAAAGCAAAGTTTCAAGGCCAGTAGTGTGTCGCCATTGGTCAAACGTTTCTTTGTGGCTCCTGCATGTTATAACCATGACTGAGCAAACTCAGTCTTTTATCAACCGCCTGCTGACGCACAGGAGAGGAAACTGTCTGCTCCTGGGGTCTGACACACTCACCTGGATCTGAGAGCGGAGACACGCTGATGTGGTCATTGAGTCAACTCTTCCCTGAAACACAACATGAGGAGGAGTAAATTACAGAGTCATCATGAAACGACTCTTGGGAATTTATTCATGTGACTGAAAACAAAGCAGAGTCCAATAAAGTGTTGGTGTTACAGTGATGAGTAGATTATGAGCTGTAGCAGGTTCAAACTCACACACATTAACTTCACCTAAAACATCTGACATGTCTTCAGCTGAGTTGGGTAAAAACAGTTTTATGTTTTATGGATGAAACTGAAAAACATAACATTGTCATTGTCAGAATGCTGAGTCAGCATTCACACTATTGTTTTTGGTTTTTCATGGCAGCATTCATGGTTCAGCCACTAATGATTCAAAACATTCAGGTAATTTAGCACATTACAACTTGTGCTTTTAACATTTTTTGAAATATTTAACTTTTAGACAGTTATTTTTTTCTAATTGAAATTATTGGAGATTTGTTCAAATCCTTGAAAAACATTTTAAAAACTACTTTAACCTGCTTGCTTCATTTTCAACTTCTGGTTTTCCTAATCCTAGCTTTTAGCTTCTGGTTCTGAAATATTGGCATAAAGCTATTGTTATAACTTTAGCCTTTTCTTTAGTTTTACTAGATTTAATTTTGTCCTGACCTGTGTAACTTTAAAATTTCAGTTTCAGCTTCAACAACCAAATTTTAGCAGTCATTCAGTATTCAATTAGCAGGTATTTGCAAGTCTCTCAGCAAGTACACAGCAGTCATTCAGCAAGTATACAGCATAATCTTTTAATGATTAATATATATTTATTAATAGATACTCTCAAAAAACAAAAGGTTTTTCCTGTGATGTGAAACGTATAAATAAAGATTTCTTGAAGGAATGCATATCACCTGCTGGGTTTCACACTGAATTTTTAGACTAAAATTATGCTGAAAATGAAGGAGTTGTAGTTTTTTTTGGTCAAACATGGAAAACATTATGTTCAATATTGCATTCTGTAATGTGATGTTGTGTGATTTGGTAGCTGAGTATGTGTTGTGAACATAGACTTGAATATCACTAGACTGAGTCCTGCCTATTCCGTCAGTTAAAAACGTACTTTTTAAAAACATGACTTCACCTAATAATAAAGTATATTTATTATTTCTTACTGACATAAATATTATTAATAAATATTTATCAGTCAACACTTAGAAAATATTCACTGCACACCTGGTTATGTGATGAAACCTGTAGCTAAGTGTCTCGGGGCGACTGTGGCTGAGTAGTTAGGGGCTGCGTCACACAACAGAATAATTGTGCCAAATTAAGAGTGATCTAGTCATCTCGGAAGGACATCAGGACCGCTCAGACCTCAAATCTGGGATATTAAATGATGTTTGATTTTCTGGCCTGATATCACAGCCTATGTAGTGTTCACCCAAAAACAGAGCTGCTGCCTGTTGAATAGACATGCAGCCAATCAGAAAGTGAGGTGATGTAAACACGGAGGATAATCACAGCAGACATAAAAAACTGTCTTGACTCACCAGAAAGTCTGCTGGACGTTAAAAGTCCTATGGAATAGTTTTTTCTCTGGAAAAATAGTCCAAAAATGATCAATATTGTTTCTTCCTAGTCGCGAATGTTTGTTTACTTTGAAGTCACGTCTCTCTGGAGGTCACATGAAATTTCAAGAAGTCTCACGTGATTTCACATCTGACATCTGAATGTTCATGTATGAAATATCTGTCCGTGTGTGGTGTGTTGTCTCCTGCCATGTGACTGTACACCACACACTGTAGGACCAAATTTGGTATATCCATGATTTTTTTATCCTCGTGTGTGGAGTCTCTCAGTCTTTGAAAATCGACCGACTGTTTTAAAATTTTGCAGTGTGACGCAGCCTTAAGAGAGTCGTCCTCTAGTCAGAGTTGACAGTTCGATTCCCACCAAAGTATCTCAGACACTGAACCTCCGCTGCCTCTGATGTGTGTCTCGTCAGTGTATGAATGTAATTTAAAGCACAAACTATTCTCTATAGATTGACTTGTACATGTTAGTTTTGTAGAGAAGTGCTGTGTGAATGGGTAAAGGAGGACACAGATTGTAGTGTAAACTGCTTTGAGTATCCTGGTTGGATAGAAACAAGAACAGTCCATTTACCATAAATCTTCTCAACAGGTCAGGTTTGTTTAACAGAACCCTAAAATTACTTAGATATATGATATTTTTTACATTGTGTGAATATTACATAAATCAAAAGCAGTTGAATGACTTCAGTTCTGGTCAGATCACATCGACATTGAGGTAAAAAGATCAAATCTGTTTACTTGTGAAAGGAGACAGGTTTCTCTTCTGTTGATACATCCATAACACACACAGCTTTCTGACAGTTTAATATACATTCGATAGCTTATATACACTCTAAAATATGAATAAGAATTTTGTTAATGATATTACTAGTTTTTAGGATTTCTACATCATCAGTCTTTTTTTTCCACTGTTACCAACATGTACAGTAATGGTAAATCCAGATTTTTGCCTGTCCAGCTTCTGGATCACACAGTCGTGGTTTCGACACACTCTAGCTGTTCTATAGAACCTCCTTGGTTATGGATGACACTCAGCAACTACCACATGAAAATTCAACACAACATCTGTATAACTGAATACCATAATACCTATAGCTGTTTTGGGTTTGCTTTCCAGAACCAGGGTTAGGGTTAGATATAAGCAGACTTTACCATTTCTGTATCTTGTACTACTTTGCGTTTCCGGAGCTCCTCCATCCTCTCACAGACGTCGCTGAGTGAGGTGCCGTAATATTGAGAGTACTCCTTAGCCAGGTTATCAAGGTTCCCCACAGACCCATCCTGAATAAGATAAAGACAACACATGAACTGATATGACAACAGAGAAAAAACAAATGTCCTAAAGAGGCTGAGGTGGCAAACAGCAGGTGACCTCTGCCAACAATGACCATTGTCATGATGAACTATTGTTTGAAGCTTTGGCACCGTCACCATCAACCCAAACAAACAGGAAACACAGGAGATAAAGTATCAGTCCCTAGAGACATCCTGTCCGTGTCTTCAGCAGCTTGTCATCTTCCTGCTCACTGATCCCTGCTCAGACATGGCCCTACCCCCCAAGGAGGTATGTGTGTGAGAGGGGTGACGCAGCTACAACACTCCATCTACTCAAGACCTGACTCAAGAGGCCAGTCTGCCATCAATCATGAGGCAGAAGCACTCATTTGTATCACCTTTTGTACCGACACAAACAACACATATTCCTGGATGTAGCACACTTGAGTTTCCTTCAATTGTACAACTGTGGTGTTTTGTGTTTTTTGCTGGTTGGAAAGATTACAAATCACAGACTATTTGCTGAGTTTTAAAATCTAGAAGTCTAGATTTAGACTAAAACCACAGAGCTAGCTACAAATGACAAGAAAATCTCAAACTGATGTATTTGAAATACACATTTTCCTGTGAACATGTAGAGATTTACAATGTGAACCTTTGGTTTATTGCATCAACTGTAAGAAAAAATGATAAACTAAAGTGAATCATTACAAAACATTGAGTCTGTGAAATGTTCACAAGACAAAAGCTCAAACCATCAAGGAAAGAAAGGCAAAAACTCACAATGATAGTTTTATTAGCCATACATTGCATCAACATAGAATTGTAAATAATTTATATCACAAAGTATTATCATACATCATACATATATCACATTACATATGTAAGCATTTTGTATGTGTGTTAAAAAATCTCAACATAGTAACAGCTCATTCTTGCTGAAGTGAAAAAAATATTGTCATTATCATGTCATTACTAATTAATTATTTAATAAATTACAATATATTGATACTAATAAAACAATAAAATTACAGTTTATTAGGACCTTAATTACTCACCATTTATCAACATAGTGCCTAAATTTCTAAAGATCTATACAGTTCCCTAATTATCATGTTATTATTGAATAAGTACTTAGTAAATTGGTAGTAAAACCTATTTTAGTGGATAAATACAATCAAGTTACTGCTCAATTGTACATCAATAACACATTGTTTCCAAATATCAGGAGGGGTGTCAAACTAATTTTCACCGAGGGCCACATGAGCATTTTGGTGGCCCTTAAAGAGCAAGTTGTAATTAACTTTGACATTACGGGTTTAACTACAACTAAACACAAAATGTCATATTCCTCAACTCATTTCTACAGCTGAGCACTGCTAACAAACAATACTTGAGCTCTGCATGGTATTTTCTGCATAGAAACATTGTTTTAACCCCTTCTCTTAAACACTGAATATTACTATGTTTACGACTGACTAAATGTAAAATAAATACTACAGAAACACTATTAAAAGTAAAGAGTAGAGAGGTTTATTCACTGATGAGTTGTGGTGAGAAACAAAGCAGGGGGAGACGAGTGGTGATCTTATTTCTAGCAGTATAACAGTTGGGACAAATGTTGGGTTAATTCATTTTATTTATTGTTATTAATGTCATATTGGCTCTGACAGAAAATAAAATTGAAATTGCGTTTTTGAAAAAAATCTGTGAGATTGTCTGTATACCTGCAAAATGAGGAAAATCTGTGTAAATTATTGACACTGGGCCTCATGCAAGAACTGTTCCTACGAACAGATTTGTTCTTAAGTTGTGATACGAGTGATTTAGGAGAACTTTTCACCAATTTTCTCGTAATCTTAGATTTTTTTCAGATACGAACAAAATTCCCGTGTGGTCCAGACCTGTGGTATATTTTACCTGCAGTCAGTCTGCTGTTATCCAGATGGATTTTCTTCACTAATAACTTTATATTTCGTTAGTTTGAAGATATTTTGAGTTGAAAATAAATCACACTCCATAATTATGTTGACAAAAGGCTATTCTGTTTGAACTAGAATTATAATTTTAAATGTAATAATGTAGACTAACAATATAAATTGTTTAAATTAAAATTAATTGTCTATTAATGTCGCTGTATAAAACTACAATATTAATATGAAGATCTTAAACTACAAACCAACTTAAATTATGCATTAATTGAAGTTTAATTTGTCTCGGTATATAATGAGGTCAACAAGAAGTGAACATATTCAACAACTTTATTCAGACATGTAGATTGTTTTGTTTTAATCAAATTTTAATTTGTTGAGATTTATTCAGCACATCAGCTATTTTCTCCAAAGTGCCAGACATCGAACCCGCTGGTGGACACCGGTGGTAAGGGATGCTGTCAGGCTGAAGAAGGAGTCCTATCGGGTCTTTTTGGCCTGTCGGACTCCGGAAGCAGCTGATAGGTATCGGCAGTCCAAGCGGATTGCGGCTCGGGTGGTCACTGAGGCAAAAACTCGGGCGTGGGAGGAGTTCGGAGAGGCCATGGAAAAAGACTTCCGTACGGCTTTGAGGCGATTCTGGTCCACCATCCG
>JARVJO010001022.1:0-15581 GCA_031762555.1 Cynodonichthys magdalenae | reverse complement strand
GTGTTTGGATGTGGAACTGCAGCCACCATCATCGCTCCCAGGTAAAGAACAGTTGAGTGACAGGACAGGGGCACTTCAGGGGGCCAATCAGATTTCAACTGGGGCCAATGCCCCTGTGGCCCCGCCCCTAGAACCGCCCCTGGTTTGGTGGCCTCGGGATTTTATCTCTGCTGTTTGCAGATGATGTGGTTCTGTTGGTGTCATCTTCAGCTCTCATTGGAGTGGTTCGCAGCTGAGTGTGAAGCGGCTGGGATGAGTCCATGGTCCTCAGTCGGAAAAGGGTGGATTGCTGTCTCCGGGTTGGGGGTGAAGTTCTGCCTCAAGTGAAGGAGTTCAAGTATCTTGGGGTCTTGTTCACGAGTGAGGGAAGAATGGAACGTGAGATTAATAGACAGATCAGTGCAGCTTCTGCAGTTTTTGCGGATTCTGTACCTGTCTGTCGTGGTGAAGAGGGAGCTGAGCTGTAAGGCGAAGCTCTCTGTTTATTGATCAGTCTACGTTCCAACCCTCACCTATGGTCACGAACTTTGGGTAGTGACCAAAAGAACAAGATCGTAGATACAAGTGGTCGAAATGAGCTTTCTCCACAGGGTAGCTGGACTCTCCCTTAGAGATAGAGTAAGAAGTTCAGTTATCCAGGAGAGACTCAGAGTAGGGCCGCTGCTCCTTCACATCGAGAGGAGCCAGTTGAGGTGGTTTGGGCATCTGGTAAAGTAGCCTCCTGGATGCCTCCCTAGGGAGGTGCTACAGGCATGTCCAACTAGGAGGAGACCCCGAGGAAGACCCAGGACACGCTGGAGAGACTATGTCTTTCGGCTGGCCTGGGAACACCTTGGAGTCCTCCCAGAAGAGCTGGAAGAGGTGGCTGGGGAAAGAGAGGTCTGGGCTTCCCTGCTCAAGCTGCTGCCCCTGCGACCCGACTTCGGATAAAGCAGAAGATAATGGATGTTTAAAGCCAAAAAACATGTTGGAATTGTTAAATAGTCTTTGATTCTGGTGTGGAAAGAGCAAAAAAAAAGTCAAACAAACTCATGTTTGTGACATGAAGCCAAGAAAAGATGTTGGACGAGGTTATCCAGCTCACAAGTTTACATACATACTGTAAGGCATCTTGAATTTTGACAGGACAACACGATTTTTGACAGGGACCTTTCTTACACCTAGATGAAGCTACACAGCAAAATTAAACTTGGTACTTCACTTGTTCAGGTTTATCAATCTCAAGACGGACAAACGGACCGAGGGTATTTCCAGTTTCTCGCTTCGCTCCAAGACAGGGTATAACAAATTGAAAAACTGTAGGGGGCCTCAATATTTTCTGAAGCCACTGTTGTCTAACATCCACCAGAAAAAGGTCCAACACCTCCACACATGTACTCCACATCACAGTTTGTTTGAATATTTTCTGAACCCACTATTGTATCGTATGTGTTGTTTTTTCTTTCTTTGCCACAGTTAAATAAGTTTTTATGCCAGATGTTCTTCCTAATGAAACCTGAGCTTGAACCTGTAGCCTCAGGATTGCAAGAATGCAGTCTTTAAACCCACTATTGAATGAACTAGTAACTATTTCCAAAAGTCTTTGTTTTGCATGTTAAGATGCCATAATTTCATCTTAAGAATCCATCATTTTTTGGAGTTTTGGCTAAAACAACACAGCAAAAAGCTGAAACTTCCTGCAACTATACATGTCATTGTGGGCCAAACACATACGTCATCTATAAACTTAAAACAGTGTCACTGATTTTATCTTATAATATATAATAAACATTTATTAGACCTTTTGAGAGGGGTTGGCTGAGTTGAATAACTATGACGTCTCTCTCTGGGGAGGGGATCAGGGTGTAGTCTATCATGTTCAGGTCCATCATGTTCTCCACATACAGCTCGATCATCTCTGTGCTGGTGCTGGGGTTGGTTCCTCGCAGCAGCAGTCTGCGTCGGTCCTTTGAGGGGGGCTTCTTGACGCCAAGTTCAGTGTTGAGTAGAACGTGGTGGTCCTTAGCCAGAACTCTGGCTGCAGCTGCCAATGTTATTGAAGCAAGAACAAACAAATTAGTGACTGACAAAAATATGCACCGTCTACATTCAACGTCTTTTGCATCTTCTTCAGTGTTTCTAAACATACATGGGTAATGTTCATTTTTTATATTTTCGAAAGGACAGTGAGAAACAGAAGCAGAAACCTATAAAAACATAAAAACACTATTGTATACTTTGCAAAATTTAGGTTACCTCAACACAACCTGAAGTCTTTTAATAAACACTATCTTGCAATTCTTTTAGTGCCCCCACAAAACTTCTTCAAAAGCGTTCTAAAGCTCTGTTTTTTTGGATTGGCACAAAAAGACTGAGACTTGCCTTCTGCCTCTTCAAACACCAGTATGGCACGGTTCTCCTTCTTCTCCACAGATTCAAGAAGACCTCCTCCAGAGCGCCGCTTGTTCTCAAAGTAGAGGTACAGCAGCTCCTCATCTACGCCATCAGGAAGGTCCAGCACCTCCACAGACCTCTCCTCCATGCTTTCACCAGACATCCTACAAACACAAAATGCCAATCAAAGGATTTTATTTTTTACTGACTACTACATTATTCAACAATATTAAAGATGTTATAAATAATAACAAATACATAAATGAAATCGTATTTTTAAGGGATATGAAATGCCAAGAACGAACATCGATACTAGCTCAAACAAAAAATCTGTATTTTGTTCTAATAAATGCAAATTGGTTCAAAATGCTGTGTCTTTGTTAGATGCAGCCAAAAAGAACAATTTTGGTTTCTGAACTTAGAATTCCTATTGTGAATATTGAGTGAGTTCAAGTTCAAGAATCTTTATTATGCCCAAGGGACAATTTGTCGCACAGCCAATAGACAAGGAGGAAAGAGGTTTCATGGTGCTGTAATAAGGTGGAAATTCAGGAGAATATTTCCACCTTTGGGTGTGTTATTTAGGAGTATAAAAAAATTTTGTTTCACATTTCCTTTATTTGACAGCGTAATGAAAATGTTAAGATTCTTTATGTTACTTAAAAAATGTAATTGTTTTTATTTTTCAATAATGTATAAAACTGTTAGAGGTGTACAACTTTTTCACTTCCGATATACCACCAATATTGTTCCCTTGAGTATTGGCCGATACCGATGTCCAATTGATACGATATCAGAACGGATCCCACATGCTTTTATTTTTTTGTAGTAAGGAATCTTAAAAAGTCTTGATTAAATCAAACCATAAACAGTAGGTTTGAAAAAAAAAAACTGGTCCCATTTATTATTAACCAAAGGGTTACGTACATTTTAAACTTAAACATAACAATATTCTACAATCAAATAAAAGACACTGAAAAATGACCTCAACAAATTCAATAAAAACAAAATATACTTTTAAACTTAGTGTGAAATAACTATTCAATGCCACTTTATTTGTTTATGCTGGAACCAAGCACTGCTGGATAGAAATCCTGAGTGCTTATATCAGAGATTTAGATGCAGGCCGATTTAAATCAATACTCATTTTTTGGCCAATGACATCCGATATTGATATTGGATCAGGACCCCCTAAAAACTGTATGTCATACATTGTCACTCTAAGATATTTAAACCATTCATTTACAGCTTTCCAACTGGGAAAAACTGAGTGCACACCATCAGCTGTGGCAGAGGGGTTAGGGGAGTTGTCCTGGAACCGGAAGGTTGCAGGTGAGACCCCCCGTTCCAGCTGTCTCAGTTATGTCCTTGGACAAGACACTTCACCCCTGATGCCTCTGATGTGTGTCCCATCAGTGTTTGAATGTGATTGTCACTGATTAGTCTTCATAGATGATTGTACATGTTAGCTTTGTAGACACATAATAGAGTGCTGTGTGAATGGGTAAATGAGGGCACAGATTGTAGTGTAAATAACTTTGAGTATCCTGGTTGGATAGAAAGGTGCTATACAAGTACAGTCCATTTACCATTTACTATCATTACATTCTTATTTATAAGTAATTATTTAATGATCCAGTAATTGTATGGTCCTGTCAATGAGGGGTCCAATAGTCTATATTAGCTTGTCAATACAGTCAGAGTATCTACTTCAAAGATGGGCTTTGCCGTCTTAAAACACCTCGAATAATTCATAATTACAATTGCACATGCACAAAGCACCAGCTCACAGGTCATTTAAGATAAACAAGGAGGTTGTGTTTGAAAAGTTCAGCAGGAAATTTATACCGTTATACAGACCTGATGTATTTGATCTAGGTTGATTTGTGTTTTACTTTCCTTTAATATCAGAGGTGAAAATTTTCAGATATATCTTTGAGCTATGAATCTTTTTTGAGCTTGTTTAGCTTTTACTTTGCCACGGTTTAGTGTATGTTGTTATGTACTGTATAGACACTAATTACATGGGTATAAGTTTAATTAACTGCTGGATCATTTAGTAGATAGTGAGTACCCGCAGAACCTAAAATGAACATATATTTTGAATATCTCGTAGCTCAGTCGAGTTCATTTGTGTGGGTATGAGAAGATAAGAATAAAATTCAAACGAATTGAAAGACTAAATAACAATGAAAGCTATAATTTTATTTTACTGGTAAATGCATAAATAATGTAAATCAAAATTATGATAAATATGAAGTTGTCACAAGTTACAGAATTATATTTTTACAAATGAAAACATCAAATTGCACCATCTGTTATAGACTCCTTGCTCATAAAATGTCCTACAGTGCAACAACACACCAATATTTCACTTCATCCTGTGATTTCTCTGCAAGTCGCAAAAACCATCAGCAACTGAACCGATAAATGAGGAAACCCTGGTTGCATCCGTCAAATCGAAAACAGTGACACTGGTTTGTTTATACTGAACCTCTGACCTCTACCCATAATGCTGTGTGCACAGAAAACAACAAAATTATCAACTTAATAGTGGCTCATGCAAACATGAACATGTTGTACATTTTGCATCACAGTTATTCAGGCAGAAACTGAAAAAGAAAAAAAAGTAGCCTACAGCTCAGTGTTGCTGCTGATTTTCACAGAATACTTTTAGAATTACTGCTTAATGCAAAACTAACATCTGTGTATTTATGAAACCACTTGAATCCCCATGAAATTCTGGAGGGACATCACCAATCTATTCATCTGTTTTGAACTAGCTAACTGGGTTTGATTACAGGACTTTGTACTTCAGGTGAGATGTTACCTGTTCAGAACTTTTCCACCCCACCTTAAAAATGCCTGGATTATCCATTAAAATCTGCTGCATGAGCTTCAAATAGCTTTATGAAATATAATCCACAGATTAGGTAATTTCAGTGAAATCAGACAAATAAAAACATTACTTCAACAAAACGGCAGTCCTTACCAATATAGCATACGGCCAAATGAGTTTTGACAGTAGTAGTAAACTCGACTTTAAAGCCTGAAACTTTCATTTACAAGCGTTTTTCTGGTGTCATTTAAGTATTTCTCCGCATTTACTAAATGCTTTTGTTGAGAGGAATTACTAGCCATTAACATTTTTATTGTGAGGCCTAGTCATCACAACCAGACGAGAAGTCTGGTTCCGAGCCACTTCAATTTCAGATCAAATATCACTTTTCTTCAAACTGATAACAAAATATGATATAATCCCACTGAGAAACAGTGTTTGTGTGACGCAGCTTTTTATATGTGCAGTTTATATAAAGTTCATACTTACTATCTGCACGAGCGAGCCGTGACAGCTAGAAAGTGAAACTAGCTGCGGTTTTACCCACTAAATTAGAAGTTAAAAGAAAAACTCGATAAAGTCGGCTACAAATAAACAAATTACATTTTCACAAGGTGGTTACACTACTTTATATGATAACTTACCTGAGCTAAAAGTAAGACATTTGGTTTTGTCGAACACAAGATGGACTTCCGTGTTTTGCTACTTGATTTTGAACGTCGTCGGGTGTTGACGTAAAGTGTTCACGTCAACAACGCCGCCATCTTGGTGGAGTAAACAGGTGGGAACCGTCGTAAAATTACACCACATAGATGAGGTTTTGTTTGCTTTATTGTTCAAAAGTAATACATACACAGAAACAAAGGGCCATATTTATTCCTTGGAATTATACACAGTTACAGTACAAGTTAAGCAGTAAATTAACACAAAAATGGGGAAAATGAACCTTGAAGCAAAGCATCAAACATCAAGTAAAATGAGTGAAAGAAGACGTCATATTAAGTCAAAATAACTAAAATCTACTTATTTCAACATATGAAATTAAAAGGTTGTCATATTTTGCATCTAACGATGCAGTCAGGAAGGTTATTACAGTAGACTTACAACTGCAATTCTTAAATGTGGGTCCACATGAAAAAGCATTTGTCAGAATCTAAAAACCATGTGGAAGATTGAGTCACATGATTGATGTACAGAAATGTAGAATTTCATAGAAGACAAAAACAATATATGCAAATCTTTTGTTAAATAAAAAAGAATGAATATCAGGAATCAAGTAGAGCAGTGGAGTGCCACAAAGACAGAGCTGAACATTAAAACAAGTACAGCTTTTGCAAAATGTCTTATCATTTCAACCTATCGGCACACTTTAGTTAATAAATATGAGCATAAATACAAAATAGTCATCAACATTGATACAAACAGTTGAGTTGCTTCCTCTTGTTCAAATTTGAAACCAAAAGATCCATATGGAAGTCATACAGCGGCACATGAAAAGCTGACATTTTAGCTTTTGGCTCCAAAAATGTGGTATAGTTATCCAAAGTTTGCACACTTAGGATGTTTGACTGTACCCTCAATATAAAAGCTCACTCACAGCTTGCTATCGGGCTATCAATTGCATTTTTAAAGCCTCAAATAACTACATGAAACTAAACATATTTTAAAAATGCATGTTCGAACACATCAGCAAGACAATAAATACATGAAACAACAAAAGTCAAGAGCTGAAAGAAAATAATCTGAAATGGGTTTTGAATTCATTAGTTAGAAAACTGTTCCATTTATAGATGACCTAAAATTAGTATTGCAGCCAACCACTAGGGGGCGTTTTTCATAGTAGCTTCACCTTCCAGCTTCCAGCGGTATCAATACATCTGAGCTGTGAGACTTCTCTATAGAGACCTCATTGTTGACCTGTTAACTACTACTCTGCCTGTTTGTTAGCAAAATGTCTCATGAGCCACTGGAGAGATTTAATTGAAACTTTCAGATTTTTTTTTTCAATCAATAAAGGTAGTACAATGTACATTAAACAGTGTAGGATAAACAAAAGAAAATGACTGAGCTAACAGCTTGTTTGATGAAAAATCCATAACTAAAGAATTCAAATTAAAATATAGTTTAAAAAAGCATTAAAATTATATATGTAAAAATAAAAATAATAACAAAAACAAATAAATAAATAAATGGGAGGTCTAGTTCTTTATATGTTAAATTGTCCTATGAAGTTACTCAATTGTGCAGCAGCCTTTGATGTAATTTAAAGTTTTTTTGAATTGTAAAAATTCATTAAAATAAATACAAAATAAGGGCTTAGTTTTCAAAAATTTACATCTGTGAATATGAATGAATGAATGATACTTTATTGATCCCATGAAGGGAAATTACAGTTCGGAACAACCTGTTCAAGAGATAAAAACAAAAACAAAACAGATTGGGAGAACAGGTGCCCTCGGGTCCAGCAGCCATGCAAGGAGCTACTCTTAAAAGAAAGAAAGAAATACCACATGAGGATAAGTGAGGGTAAAAAACAAAAAAACATCATACTATGTCCACTAAATGTGACACATTATGGTATTTGTAGAAAACATCTCTGCAGAGCAAAGATTGGGGTAGAGAGTGGAGGATAAGGAGTGACGGATAAGTGAAGGAGGGGGAAACGGGGGTGGGAGAGAGAACACTGGGAGATCACGAGCGAAGGCAGTGAGATAAGGGGGAATGTATCTGAAGCCATGAAATGTTGTATGCACATGTGTGAATATCTGAAAAATAAAACAGTTTGTAACCAGTCCTAGTGATGGTATTATTGTTCATCTGTGTGACCTTCAGGCTTTGCTTCCAGGTTCCGGTTCACAAACAGGAGTGGGAGGAGGGAAAGGTGGGCTGAGCGTCAGTCGACAAAAACATCCATGGAGAGTTTGATAATACCCAGCCTTCAAGGCCAAGTAAGGGGGGTGCCAAATCACAATCACAATTGTTTTGGGACAGGCTGACACAGAAAGATTTGCTTGTTGCCTTCATTGTCTCACTAGAACTCTCAATGGTGATAAAAGCTCCAATCAGCCGAATTTACTGGGATAAATATAATTTAAAATTTTAAAATGAGTTTCTTTAGCTTTAGAAGAGACTGGGAGAGTGAGATATGTAGTTCTGATTTTCATTTGGATATCATTTGGAAAATCTTTGAGAGCATTTATTAGTTTTAATGGAAGAGGATATAATTGTGCATAAATTGCATTTCCTAAAACTTTGTTTGTGCACTTTTTTTTCAGTTCATCTACAATCACTAAAGAAAGTTTTGGGTTTATCCCATCATATATTAACATTCCTTGTATCATCATGTATCATTTTTTGTGGAATTGCATTAATAATTATAGAATATTGTTTCTGGGTTTTTTTGAGCATGTGAAAACAAATTTTGTTTTAAGATTTTCATAATCAAGATTCCCTTTCTTGTCCATTACATGTACAACTAACCAAATACCCCTCTCCACCCAATATATAGATTTTCTTTTGTATAAAATGCTTCTATTGTTCCAAATAGGTGAGTTATGTGGGGTAAAATTGTGCTTATATCCCATTTTCCAATGAAACTTTCAGAAATAAATTTGGTATATGGAACAAATGCAATTCAAGATGGCCGCCACAGCAAATCGACACTAGCCAACAGATGGCTATAACTCAGTTCTTAAAGATGTTAGGCTGAATTTGGTTTAATGATAATTTAATCTCTGTCTACTTATTTCAATAAAAAAACAATCATGAAACCTTATGCTGCATCTACACCAAACATGTTTTGAGCGTCAGGAGCGTCTGGTTTACATGTAAAATCAATGGTGGAAGTCAATAAAAAGGACTTTGCCTGGAGGAGGATTAGTGAGGAAGTCGGCCTGTCTGGTAAGTTACCAAAACGTTTACACGGTAAATTTCTCATCTTGAATCTGTCGGTAATAAAGCACAGCCACAACATTTCAAGCTGTTGAATCAATGTGTTTATTCAGTGGAAGTTTGCTGGAAAAGGTGGAAGACCCTGCGGGACACGTACTCGAAGAGGTGAAGAAATGCTGCGTTCCAGTTGTATCGAAACCCGAAGTTCTGAAGCCGGACTGACGTCAGTTCCGAGCTGAAAGGGTTCCAATTTCAAAAGCGTTTCTAGTTTTTTGCTCTGCAACAATAACACTTACAATAATAGCGATCTATAAGGCATTTTGAGTGTACAGTGTTAAAACATATATTTTAATAATCACTATAAAGCACTACAAGTACGTCTGACTTAATGTAAAATAAACAACAGGGAACTGCTAAAAAAAAACGTAAAAGTGAAGAGTTTCATGCGTGCAGCAGCCATGTTGAAATGATGACGTAACACTAGCTCGGGCTGCTCGGGCATGGTCTGGTTGCTCCGACCTCTCGACTCGAAACTACGACTTCAGGTGTCGTTCCATTTGCAAAAAAGAAACTAGGAAGCTCGAAACTTCGACCTCCGAGGACAACTGGAACGCACCAAAAGTTAAAGAAAGATGGAGGGGTCGCTCAAAACGAACAAAAATGCTCCTCCTCTCGCTCGTCTACGTTCACATTGAACGCGTCTGTTCCCACTGGACACCAGCATCAGGAGGCGTGCGTTTTGAGATTTTTGGAGGTTTGATGTAAATGCAGCATTACATCGCATGAGATTGTTTTTAAGTCGTTCTTCTCATGGTTTGACGAAAATAGATTAAATTCCATCCCTTCTCAACACGAGACGATCTTAATTTAAAACTCTTGGCATGAAAATTTCAACAATATGGATTGATTTACCAACCTTTATTTAAAAGAACTATTTATTATATATTTAATGCCAATTATCTTGAGTATGTTATAGATCTAATCAAACTGAAATTATTTTTAAAGTTTAGTCTTTAAGGTATCAAAATTATAAAATATAAAAATTTTAAGCATAGCTAAATACTTTTGCATTGCACTTAATTTATATTCCCTCAAAGGAAATAAAAATAATAAGAAAAGTGGTGTAATAGTTTTAATAATCTGGAATTATTTTTACAATATAAGAAAACACAGACTGCAAAGACCTTTTTAAAAGCTAATCATAAATTTTCAGAGTCACATAAAATTACAGCCGTCGCTTCCTCACAGTTTTAAAAGCCATATATCTTTTTATAGTCAAAAAGATAATAATCAAACAGCTGTGCACTACTCCGGTCTTCCACATCAATACATCATAGGTCATCAAACATGTTAGGTCATAAAAAAGGACTTTTACAGTTTTTGTTCAGAGTATATTACTGTTAAAGGATCAGACCTTTGCTCCATTTACACACTGAGAACTAAACAATACAACACAGACGTATATTTACAGAGCTGTTATAATAATAATAAAAAAAATCCAGTCATGTGAAATTATAACACAGTAAACATAACAATGGAACAGTGCAGATTTTCTTTTGTTTTCTTTGAGCAAATAATCATGCCTGGTCAACACAGTGATAAGATACACTTTAGATGGCTGTACTGCATCTCTTATTTAAATAATTAACCTAACACAACATACAGCCGCTTTAACATGAACATTAGCAATTTGCAAGTCCTTCAGTGACTATAACAATTATAATACGATTCAATTTAATGCAGCACTAAATCTTAGAAACTCCCAATCGAAGGCACTTAACATCTATTTTTCATTCAAACTCTTAAAGTGTACATTAAAAATGCACACTGGGTCATGTTATTTAATTGATAAAGGCACCTCTGTAAAAAGACATACGTCAATATCTATTTTACCTCTTTATTGATGTCATTTATTGTTAATTACAAAACCTGTCTACTGTGGTGACCACATTTGATCTAATCCATAGTTTGCCAAATGCTCAAAACCATATTTATCCTCTTGTAAAGGATATTCAAATAAAATGAATGGTTAGTCTTTAATGCACTAGAGCCAAAAAGGTTATGTTTTCGTGTACATTGAAATAAATGGAGCCTATCCAGTGACATTATAAAATTAATGCGTGGTCATAAGATAATAACTCATGGCCATGAGATAATTTTGAGCAGCTGTGTGTTTTTGTGAGATACAGACATTGTTGAAGTCAGGTTATATGAATATGCTGTTTCTTCTTAACTCTTTAAAGGTACCCCACACTTATTATTATTTGGTGTATGTTTAATCCAAAGGGTATACCTTCGTGGTTCAATCTAAACCATTCTTTTTTCATGGTACTAGTATTTACGAGATGACAATGAACGCCACAGGCGAATGTCAGGGAAACTTTTTTTAATGTGTTCTTGAACGTGACATAGCTTCGACTCTTTCCACAGCAAAAACACAGGGTGAGAGAGGAGCCATAAAAAATTAAAATAAAGCTTTTTGGACAAATACAACTCCAATATTCACCTGTGTATTGTAGCTGCAATTTATAATGCTAAGAATTACTTCATGTCTAACTGCAAGTGACGGAAATATGTCATTCATTCCTATAATAAAATGAAATTGATTAACAATAAACAATCAACAGTCTCTGCATGGAAATGACTGCAATAATTATTTCATGGCCACGTGTTTCTTTTTTCTTATCCAATGGCACAAGATGGGTTCTGTAGATATAGAAATACACTGAAATAGTTGCTGATGGTGAGATTTGTGGCAGCCATCGTGCTAGGTGTTATACTGACTAAGCTATACTGTTTTACATGTTAAAGCCACACACTCCCCTTCATTCACTGTATAAACTGGATTTTAAAAAACATTCTGGACTTTAGTGGCAGAAGCATCACACATCAGTTTCTGTCTATTACCCCTTTTCCACTAGCGTCTCTACAGCACGCTTCGACTTGGCTGAACTATGTTCAGCACGGTTCAGGGTTTTTTCTATTACACTTCAGTAACAGCTCTAGTGGGTGGGTTCATCGTAAAGTTGGGCGGTCCCAGAGTCCGAAAATTGACGCCTTACCAGCTGGTGGTGGTTATGCTTATTAAGATATTTGCCAGCCACCATTAAACATAGTAGAAGAAGGAGATCCCGAAACGATATGCAGCACAACATTAGAGGACATGGTAGCATTGTTAGTGTAAATGGCGGATCGGTTTGTTGTGAGAGTAGCTCTTGTGATGCAATTAGAACCACAGAGAAGTATGCTTTGAAAACGGGGCTGATTCCATGAAACGTTAGTAGAAAAGCCTTGGAACCATGGAGAGCCAAGTCGAACTGTGCTGTAGAGGCGCTAGTGGAAACGAGGCATAAGATGTTTCATGTAGAATAAATGACAACAACCCTTCACCTCCGGTTTTAAACAGGAAGTTCTGAGCTCAGATACAATGGAAGTCAATGAGAGTTTGGATGTGCACACTCTGCACCGGAGGGAGGATTTTAAAGAAAACCATAAATTCACTGTAGTAAAAACTGTTCAGCAGGGTAAAGTTTCAGGTTGGCTTTCAATTTCTCTTTAGTCTTGTAAAATATTTTCTTTTACCACAGCCACTTTAAAAAAGTGAGACAAGTCATTTCTCAGTGTGGAGACTTCTACATAACATTTGCAGTTGTGAATATGTTTATTTTTATTTGAAATTTTATTTTACTTGAAATAACTTTTTTTGTTCCAAGCTTCCAACAAAGTTCTTGCAACATAAAAATGTCTAATGTTGCAGCAAATCCCACACTCATGAAAAATACAATATGGCACTTTGATTTTAAGCTGCTGACATGACTGCTTTTTTTACACAGGTACAATGTCATATAGGAGAAAATTAACAAAATAAAATACTTTAAACATTTAAAGCTTCTATTAGTATTAAAACTTTTATATAGCATGCTTGCTGACAGATTGTGAAATGAGGCAGTGGTGCTTTTGCCTCATCACTGAAGTGTCTTACTAAGGCCAAAGCTTTAATGGGAAACAGCAGCTTCTGCAAATAACAGGAAACTGGTCTAAATAAAATAGCTAAAGCAGTTTGTGGACATCATGAAAGGAGGAAAGCTGTCAAAGGTTGATGCTGATGTTTATTTGGTGGTTGGTCCACGTTTGGTATCATCTCCCCTTAAACAATTGGATTTTGTGCTTGTCTGCTAGCAGCAAGGTGACGTTGTATTCATAATCTCCGTCGTGGACTCCGGTGTGTCGGAAAGCTCCGGCCAAAAGGTTTTCCTCCCAGTAGTGATGCCAGTTTCCATACTGGTCTGCGCCGAATCCAAACACATTGACCTGAACAAGACCAGATTTCAACACGTTACAACCATTACAGCAAAACTTAGCTTCACTTGGATAAGATAGTGAACGGTTTTTGTGTTTCAGGTTCAGTGATTTGTTGTTTTTTACTGGAGCAGCTTGATTTACCTCATCACATATGTGGATCGCAAACAGCAAGCTGAGGAAGCCGGTTGAAGGGTATCGGCCATGACTTTCAAGCCAAGACTCGTAGACATACTTCAAAAATGTTGGATTGTAAATCAACACCTTCCAAAAAAAAGAGCAGAATTTTTAATTGTTTGTCATTTAATTCAACAGCATTGGGGAAAAGGGGAAAATAAAAAAAAACATTTTTTTCTTTGAATTTTAGGGTTTTACATTAACAGGACATAAAAGGGTCTTTATAAGCTTTTAATGTTTTTTCAAACTAACCACAAGGTTACAAAAGGACAGATTTACCATGACTATTAAACATAACAAAGCTAAACTATCAAAGCTGTGTGTGGAAAGTCCATATTTCTTAAAAAGCCTCTGACATCAAATTAAAAAGAAGATGAAATCATTTTTGGAAAGACAACATTGATAACATATTGCAAAAAAAATAATTCACACCAATGAGATGAACAGTTGTTGAGATAACTGCATGTGAAGTAACAGGAAGTGATGTCAAAGGAGAATGTTTGAATTTGAACAGAGCAGTGCTACAATAACTAACAACAGAGTGTAGAGAAGAATCTGATGATTGTGTTTAGGATTATTTAGAATCACTATCAGAGAGATGAAAAAGAGTCAGAGTTCAAATAATATTGTTTCAATAAACAAAGACCAGAGAGTTCTTTTACTTTAGGAGTTCTCCTTTGATGTCACTTCCTGTTTCACTTAGGAGTCTAATTCAAAAGAAAATGTGCCATTTATGTGACAAAAAGGGTAAAATCGTGTATTGTGCCAAATTTCTAAAATATAAACACATTTATTTGAGTTTTTGTGTTTGAAGGACAGACATGCCACAGGCACTTTAAGATTTAAGAGTGAAAATATGAGCCAGGAGCTGCTGATCAGATGTATTGATTAACTGGTCGGACCACCCGATGGATTCCAGGAGTGCAGGTAAGGTCAACAGATACTCGAGCAGGACAGCAGAGCAGCTGAGCTCACTTCTCTTTTACTTTTTTTTTTCTTTAGGAGCAATTAACAGAGAGGGTCATCTGGAGGATATTCCAGAAACAGAGCTCAGAAGATGAAGGCAGAGATGCTGCACAAATCCCAAGAGCTTCAGCTCAGATGCTCGAGGCCTCAGTGAGGAAATTAAAGATTAAATTAGAAGACTGAACACAGCTTGTTTGGAAGGGTTGCAGGAGGAAGCCTCTTTTTCATGACAGCATGACTTATGTTGAATGAATGAACCACAAGACTTCTGTAACAGGGTCGTTTGAACAAATGACACAAAAGTACACTGTAATCAGCACAAACACCTCAAACCAACTGTCAGCACGGTGGTGGAGGGCTGATGGTTTGGACTCCTTGCAGTCATTGAGTTGACCATGAACTCCTCTGTAGACCAAATGATTCTAGAGTCAAATGTGAGTCCATCTAGCTGACAGCTGAAGATTGAACAAACTAGATCACCATGACGCAACAGAACAATGATCCCAAACACAGCAACTGATCTACAACAGAACAACTAAAAAAGAAAAGAATCAAGGTGCAGAAACGATCCAGTCAAAGTCCAGAACCTCAATCTGACTGAAATGTTTTGGTGGGACTTTGCTTTCTTCCTCAGTCACTAAACGGCGCTACAGTTCTCTCAAATTTGCCCGAGTAGCCTTGTTTTTTTTAATACAGGGATGTTATACAGACACTCTTGTAAATATTAAATACATTATTTGAAAGAAGCTTTTGGTCCATAAAATATGTCAAAAAATGTCACTATTGTGTCATTTAAAGCCCTTTCTCCAAGGCTGTGCTTTGAACAGTTCTAATCAATTCAGCGTCGGCCAAATGGTTTTCCATTTCTGGTCCCAACCGCGTTTTTGGATCCACCTGAGATGGCTCCAGGTGGGTCAATTCAAGTACTGCACACACGTGATTTTGACATCAACAGATGGGCTACAGTTGTGGTCAAAAGTTTACATACACTTGTAAAAAACATAATGTCATGGCTGTCTTGAGTTTCCAATAAGTT
>JARVJO010001012.1:0-15582 GCA_031762555.1 Cynodonichthys magdalenae | reverse complement strand
GTCGGTCTCTGTTTAATGGCGGATGAAATAAAGAAAGTGGCACTCACCAGATAATTAATTAATAATTAATTCACCAGATAATTCAGAGACGTTCTGAGCTGCGAGCTGACTAGGCTTGCTAACTATTTTTAGTCCCGAGTCCAGTTTGACGAGCCGCTGACCCGCATTGGTGCCGATATCTCCTGCCAGGACATCGACTACAAGCACTCGATTTCAGCTAAAGAACTCCTGTCCATCTGTCTCAGGTTAGTGGACATCATTCAGGAAACCGTCCCGTCTGAAAACGTGTCACTACGTCACACAGTGGAGTCTGATTGGTTGACGCTCCACGTCAAGCTGCAAAAGGTTAGATTTTCCAACTCCAGTATTCGACGCTCTGGACGTGTGTCCACCATAGACTTTGCACCTGACGCTCAAAACGCGTTTGATGTGAACGCATTAGTTTAAAAATAAGGCATGCAAGCAACGTACACTCCTTCAATGAATGCTATTCATTAAATGTAACCTTCGTTTTAAGACTGAGGTCTAATAGGTCATTTTGACCAAAGGGCAGCAGGAAAGTGGTGCTATATTGACATATGTGACTAAAACATTTCTTTTCTCTTTTTTTTTTTTTAAATAGATAATCTTACATTAAGACAAAAAACTCAATAAACCCACAAGAACACAGAAAATTTTTTTCACTTTTTCCTTTTTTGTTCATGTTTTTTTAAATCTGCTCATATTTTACACATCGACTTCTAATTAAACATGTCCTGATACAAAACATTAACTGATGCAGACTTTCAGTGGGCATTTTATGCATGCTGGTGTCTCCTATCAGCTAATGAGAACAGCGGAGAGAGGTGGATGTGGTGTGGAAGACAGTCAAGCACCTGGAAGAGATCTGAGAACTCCCAGAATCCTTCCTGGCTTTGAGTAATGAAGGCTAAAAAGAAGATGTGACTGTGCAGCTTACACAGAAATTACTAAAGACACTAATGAGGACTTGTAAAATGTATTAATGTATTCACTCATGTTCCAAGCAATCAAAAACAAAAAAAACATTGTGGCACATCAGCTGACAAATACAATCCAATTTTAACTAAATAAAAAGGTACAAATGTAAAAAGAATCAGTCTCAGTGGGAAGTTTATTTTCTGTCCTTCAGTTATGAAGTCCAGAGGTTACAATACTAATTTCCTGGGAAACATGGGGATTTTTTGCAAACATCTAAAGGGTTGGCATTCTCTGTTTTGTTGCATTACAATTTATAAGCCGCTCTAGGACTTGTATCTTTTAATTAACTTGAAATAATTACCAAGTAATGGAACGTACAACAGAAAATCTGAGTGTGAAAACCATTTAAACACAACAAAATTAATATTTTGTGGTGCATTTCTTTTAATAGAATAGGTCCCACTTGTGTCCAATAATCTTTAAATCAAACCAGAAACATTTAGTTAGACTGAGGTCTGGGCTTTGACTGGACCATTACAGGACAATAAACTGGTTCTCCCTAAACCAGTGGAGTGTTTTAGCAATATGGATGAGATCATTATTCTGCTGGAAAGTAGACCTAAATCTCTGGACAACTCAAATAGGCTCCCTCAAGAGTTTCTTTATATGACTCCATATATCTTTCTTTCCCAGTATAAGTTTCCCAGTCTTTGGTAATGACAAACATTCCAACATGATGATGCTGCCACCACCATGCCTGACTGTGAGGACCGCGTTCTCAGTATTGTGTGAGGAAGTAGATTTGCCTCAAATGTTAAGTTGATGACAAAAAGATTAAAATTTTAGTCTTATTCGACAACAGCACCTTCTTCCACATGTTCGGGGGGTTTTCAATCCGTCTTTAAGCAAATTTCTTCTTATTTGTTAGAAAATGGAAAGATTGTCAACATGGCAAACTTGCCAAGAGGGTCAACTTGTCACCAAGACTAATAAAGGACTTAATAATGCTCTGTCAGATGTTTCAGGTTTGGAATGTTTGTGGTGGTCCAAACCTTATCCGCTCTTCTCCACAAATCTATCTTTTGATTTATGTGGAGAGTTCCAATGTCCATGTGGAGACATCAATTTTCATGATTTTTAATAACGTTTTTAGTTTTTTATTATTTAAAACCTTTTTACCCATATAAGTTTAATAATCTTGAGTAATTTGTGTAGGGCCATTAATATATTCACATTAAAAATCCATTTAAACTCCAAATGCAAATAAACAAAACAGAGATATAACCAAGGGGTGTACATTTTTCCAATACACTGTAGAATCTCTAATGGCATTTTTTGTTAGCATTAGCTACCACAGGCAGATGTTAAGTCATGAGATAACTAAATGTGTGTTTTTGAGCTCATATGAAACAGTCACACAGTAATCTTTTATCAATTTATTGGATTTTCTTGCAAATGTGTTTATGTTAATTATCCCTAAACCATGGAGTTTTTTAAGGGTTGATTTAAAAAAAAAAAAAAAAAAAAAATCAGAGATTAACTTCAAAGTTGCACAAAAATCAAAAAACAACAAAAAAAAAAAACCAAAAGATTCACTATAGCAGTTGCTGCTTTGGAGCAGAATTTTCAGTCAAATTCAGCTCATGCCATCGCTCAAATCCAGCGATTAGCCTGCAACTTAGCTTAGGAAAAGTGATTTAAAAAATACTCCTTCCATGTGGGCATGAAGCAGTTTTCCAGAATTTCTTTAAGTTTAAACAAAGCTAAACTTTGACCTGTGGTTGATACATATAGATCCTGCTACCAGAGTTTGTATATATACACGAGTGTTGAGCGGACGTAGTCACGCGACTGGTGTTTTTAAAAATAGCCCTAGTTGAAAGATTCATTCTATGCACCCATCTATTAGACAGAAAAGCCATGTAATAAAATAATGCTTTTTAAAGAGGACCTATTCTGGGGATTCTAGAACAAGTTAGGATACATCTGTGGGCTATACAAAACATGTTCATTAGATTTAATCCACAAAATGAATCTCAGATAGTGAGATTTCACCTTTTCAGTTCAGCCTGTTCTGAGCTCTCTTCAGAACGTGCAGTTTACGCAAATAAGGTGCTGTTGGCAACCCCCTCCCAACTTTTTGTTTACGTTAGCTCCGCCCTCCCACCATGGCGTTTATGTTAGAACTTCAGAAACATAAAAATAAATGACTGGTATGAGCAGATGCGCAATGGTTTAACAGTAGTAGACAGGCTGCCTGCAGTGTGGCCACCCCCAGGGCTTGGTAGGGACAGACTGGAAAGTCTGACAGAAGTTTGGGGCCTTGGTGCCGGGGAGGCCAAAGTGCATCGAGAGGCGGTCAAGGTCCGCGACTCGCAGCCTGGAGGCTCCTGTGAAACGAGAGCTGTGGCGAAGAGCATTCAACAATAATTTGTGCTGAATGACAAATCATGTTCACACTGAACAGCAACACTAAACACACAACAAATCACTTACCGCCATCATCTGCAGATTTGTAGGAACATAAGGGACAAACGTTTCTTTCGGCTGAAAGTAGTTTCCAAAGTAGTCCATCGTGAAATTATTTACACAAACTACAACTTTCTTTGGCAATATTGCTAGAACATTGCTATCAAAAATAAAATTAAGCCACGTTCTCCATAACTGTTGTAAAAAGAAGAAGTGGGCAGAGTCTCCGCTTGGGTTACCAGGTGAGGGGCTGGGCTCGCCTTGGCGTTGCTAGTTTACCCGGTTTGTGACATCACAAACTGCAGGTTTTTGAAACAGCTTGTTTGCTAACACTAAAAAACCCATTTATATATTGTTAAAAAAAAACTGGGAGTATCTTTTTGGCACTTGGAGTGTTTCTGGAAGGAGTACAGACCCAAATTAAAGCATCAAACTTGTAAAAAAAAAAAAAAAAAAAGTGAATTTTGCATATAAGGGCCACTTTAAAGCATTTTGTTTTTAAAAATGAGACAATGAAGCTGTTTTATCAGAAAATACACACTTGTATAAAAAAAGTTATTCCTTTTTCATTTCTTACAGTGAACTGTTCTTCTAGCAGTACTTATTGCTCTTTAGCTGTTTTATCTTAGCAAAAACTATAGTTTAAAAAAAAACCTCAGCAGCACCGATGTAAACCTCAACTAACACTTGTGCTTAAACCAACGTCAATCAATAAATGTTCAAGGAAAAAAGATTAACTTGAGTTTTACAATATACAATGTTGAAAATACATGTTGCTGCTCACTTCTAAGTTACTAAAAGAAATCTATCTGCTCCTGACAGGTTGATTTATTTTGCACCAAGCCGTACTTTTTGTGTATTGTTTATTAATAGGGAGTCAGGTTTTATGAAAGTCACTGTTTGAAAGGGTTTATTTTTTATTAGTTAATAAATTCTTAGTCTCTAGAACTGCTGTAGGACTATTCCTTTGCTTTGTTGTGTTATATTGGACTGAATCTCAATGCGTTTAAAATCAAACACATGAAAATGCATTGTATCGTGATTAAAGGCTGAACTGCATCATAGTTGGGGGCTTAAAAATATTGCATCATATCCGTTTTTGCTGTGCATCTTTAATAAATCAGATTGTCGTTACCATTTTATCAAGATATGCATCTAATTAGCCACAGATCAGAAATGCACAACCCTATAGCCACTGCTTAATTATCCACCTCATTTGACTGTCTGCATGTTTTTCAGTGAAAGGTTCAGTTTGACTTTGACATAGCTAACACAGGGAGTGAGTATATTGCATCAGGCATGAATATTGTATCTGCAGCAGTAGGTTTTTTGCTGAGGATTACAGCATTTGGCAGAATCAGAGTGACGCGTTTTGTTTTTTCTTTTAAACAGAGAACTTGACTCATGAAATTGCACACCAGCATATCCAGCTGCTGCCAAGCTGATAGTTTTTTAAAGTAATTTAAAGACAAAATGACGCACAATAGGAAAAGATTTTCTGATTTATTTTAGTTTGGCACCAGTGGAAACTGCAGCACTTCTGCAGATCTGAGCAGCTTGGAGCTCTTTGTAAAATCTCACGTAAAAAAAAAGAAAAAAGTTGGGTTTGATACTAGATTCAAATTTTAACCTTGACAAACCGTTAGGCTTTGTAGTAAAAGATGCCGTTTTTTTAAACTGAGGTTTTTATCTTTTAGTGACCTTGAACGGGTGATTCACACTTCTATTCCCTCCCAACTGGATTATTGTAACTCTGTATGTTAGCGTTAGCCAAGCCAACTACTGATTTTCATGCAAGAATTTTGAACTAAGATCACCTGATGAGAGAATTTATAGCTGTTTTGGTCGAAGCTTGGAAACAATGCGCAATTTTATACAATACTGCAAGAGCAGAATGTGTGCTGAGAATCACTCTGCAAATACTACTTTAAACTTTAGCCCTATAGCTGAATTATTGACTAAGTTACAGCATTTTTTGTATTCGCTAAAAATGTTTTGGCCATTTTAATTTGGGTTGAGTCCAAAAGTTATACAGCAATAGACATCTAATGATGAGTTCAATTAAAATCATTCCATTGGTTTATTTTAGGGGTGTAACAATACATCAGTCCACATCAATATATTGATTAAATAGTTGATGATCCAATTACATAAAAGGTAAAAAACATTGATCCATATCATCAGTGGTGGGATGTAACAAAGTAAAAGTACTTTGTTACTGTACTTAAGTACATTTATCATGTATCTGTACTTTACTTAAGTAGATTTAATCATGGGTACTTTCAACTTTTACTTCACTACATTTTACATTAAGTATCTGTACTTTCTACTCCACTACATTTCTGTAATGCGTTGAAGTACACGTTACATTTACATCACATTACAGTTTTTGATTTGTGTTTTAAAGTTTGAACGTAATCAATGGCGAGAGGTGAATTGCTGTAATTGGTCCACTGAACCACTGCAAAGCAGTAAAATACCATTAGACCCTTCTTCAAGAAGAGTGGGACGATTCTGCATCACCTGCTGGAGCATCAGTGGCAGCACTAGCCCACCCTAAAGGGAGAGGAAATGCTCCACTCATGGCCTTATTTAAAAGACTTATTCAAGTTAACCGGTTCAAAAAACAAGATTTGATAGACGACAGCTTCTGTAGCTCTTGTCACAATGTTTGATGATGCACAGAAGTCCAAGTGTGAACAGTGTCACAGAGGGTAAACATAAAAACATGCATTATCTGCAGCATTGTTCACTTAAATGGCACCACTGATGTATTAAAAATATACATAGGCACACTTCATGATATTGTAGACCAATAGGGAATACATTAAGCAAGGTATTTTTACTTTTAATACTTTAAGTAGATATCATCATATGCCCAATGTGGATCATGTTGATCTCAGACTTGTAATTCAAATTGAATCAATATTGTATCATAACAGACTGTGATAGAAAAACATTGTATCGTCATTCAAACAAATCAATATATCATAAAGCTGATGATTTACCCCAGATCATTAGATATTTTGCTGAAAAAAGGTCTCATTACATAGTTTGAGATGGTTTTTTTCCACACTCCAGGAGAACCCACGAGCAACAAATCCTCTCAAGTCCCCCCACTACAGTCAGCATGTTTGTTAGAATGAAAGTTTATTTTCGGTAGATGATGAAGGAGCTGGAAAAGAAAGTTAGGATTTAATCCAAAGGTTAATGCAAGAATTTCAAGCAAAAATATCAAATAATGAGTAGTACTCAGAATATATTTTGGGGATGACTCTCAGGTACAACCACACATGTTATCTGTAAAACTGATTCAATTAGCGCCATTTTATGTTTTCTAAGATTAGTTTGAGTACAAGAGTTATAAAGCCTGGTTTATAGTCGACACGTCATGCTGGGTGGGAGGGGGCATGCGGCAAAAAAGTGACGCAATTGCGCCGTCCCTGAACCTGCACGTTGGCCCCGCGCGGTGACCTGGTGCGTGGTTGTGCACCTCTGACATTTTGGAACTCCGCAAAGGCTGCATGCTCCACACACCCTTCAAACAGCATGTTTGTTCTTCAAGCTTTTGCTCTCCTATTTACAACATTTCACAAGTTATAAAGTGCGCTTCCACGTGTCCTTTTGGAAAAACCTACAACAACGTATATATGCGCCAAGTATAAACACTTCCTCCGCTGGTGAGGGTGCGTGCGCCCTCCACGACTACCCAAAGCGCGACTATAACTGAGACTTAAATGAGCATCTAGTAACCGTTTTCTTCAAGTTTCATTAAAGTTTGTCCAGTTGTTTCTAAGAAATTTTACTAAAACAACACATGTATGTGAGAATGTGGTGCAAACCACCATTTATGAGCATTAATGAATTTTGACAGTTGATGGACACACAGAATGTGCATCAACAGGAAAATGAAACAAAACATAAAACAGATGATCCTATTCATTCTTTTTTTTCTGTATCATCTCAGTCCCGACAAAGAGCCTCTCTGTTGATCCCGTCTTGTGTCGCACCAGCCTGTAACACGAGAATGATTCCATAACAGCAGATTTCTGCAAACACACCATGACAGCTTCCAGGAACTGGAGGCTGATTTCACAGAGGAGGCAGTACTGGATGCAGCAATAACAGGGACACCACAGTTTTTTTTATGTCAGACTTGTACCATTAAAGCCTGTGAGACTTCAAAACAAAGCTCTCTTTGCTGTGGATACAAGCTTAGGCTCTAGCCACTCCAGACCTGGAAACAAGCTTCAGTTGTACATCACAGGTTGTCTTCCCAGCTGAAAGAAAGGACTCAAAGTCTTCATGTTGCCTTCACACAAAGTGCAACGAAAAGTAAACCTTTGAGGTTGATGTGCCAAAAAACAAAAGTACTAAGACAGTTAAAGCATGAAATCAAAGCAAATCCTCCCAACTCCAGAACAATACTAATCACAGACAGCTGATTCATTCCAGTTAAACTAAAAACGCCTGTAAATTTAGCTTAGATAGTAGCCTCTGTCACATAAAGATGCTGAAGTATTCCCCAGGCTATGATGATGTCCTCTGTAAAACATCAAGCAATTACACATCAAACACAGTCTTTTATATCAAAGCGCGAGTATTTATGTTAATTGTGTGCCTCTCTAAAAATGGCAGAATCAGAGTGAAAATGAAAATAAAACTGTCTGCAATAACCAAAGCTGCAGGATAAACAGCCTTGTTGTTCACCAACCAGAACATGGCGCTACACGCTTCCTGATTTCTCATTCAGACTCAGGCCGTAAAAATTTTTTATCATATGGGTGAACTGTGTTCTAACATGAAGAGAAAACTGATAAACATCTCATAATAAGTAAAAAACAAAACTACAGCTGGTACTATGTGAAGGTCTTGAACATTAGGTTCTACTTATAAGGAAGTAGATAATCTCTGAATTTTGCAAAAGGCTGTTGAGCAATCGACTTAGTTTTACTGCTGACATATGTCTTAACTGTTTTCATTCCAGTTCTCATATATGACCATTTTGGAATAATGTTTTTTTTTTTCTAAAACTTTTATAGTTGATCTTTGAATCATTTAATTATAAAGATAGTTGCCTAACTCAAGGAATGATAAATGTTGCCTAATAAACAAATAAATATTTTTTTTAAGTATTTTTAGAAACTTTGGGGGCGGGGGTCTATCTATACAATAAATGTACACAATAATACAGTCTGGTAGGAATAAAAGGTAACAAGGTGATATTTAATGAACTACTGGCTAGGGGTGTAAGAAAATATCAATACACTAAAATATCGCGGTATTTCATTTCCTGACACTAAAGCACTGTATCGATTTTTAATTAAGGTTTAAAACGTAAACCTCAAGTATTTTAAATTACATTGAAATGTCCCATTAGGGACATTCTTTCTCCAGATTGCAGCCTGCAAACAGCCGTCATATTACGGCAGGCAGGCATTTGTCTAGTCACCCGAGCTGAAGGGGGTCTCCGAGGGTGGGCCAAATGCAACGATATAAAACACTGAGTGCGTAAAATGACTGGTGTACCCCTTAAGATAGACTGTAGCAGCTTCATTTAATCTGTTTACTGAACTTTAGCTCAAAATATAGACTATTAGTATAGTGGGTGACCATATTTTTATAATAACTCAATATTATAAATCTTATTTCATCCCTGTTTTCAACAGTTATGCCTAATGTAGCAATAAGGAATATGAAATGTATACAATACATATAAAACATACTTTTTAAATTAGAATCTTTGGAGAAAAAATGACAATATATCACCTTGCTTACAATATCACAATATATCGTATTGTGACCTGTCTCATATGTTTAGTATCACCAAATTCTTGCCAATACACAGCTCTACTGGCCAGAGACTTGGTGTGTCTCAGCGTGCAGTTTGTTTAAAGAAAGAAACCGAGATAAAATTTGTTGATTTAGGCCTGAAACCAGATACAAGTTATCAGTCAAATATACTGACTGAACGGATCTTTAGAATTTTCATTAGAATTTAATGTAAAATACAGAATGTTTTCGTCTTAAATATCTGTTTTTTTCCCCTCAATTGATAGTGATGTTATAACCTTCTGTGTCTGTGGGTGTCAGGATCTGAAGACCGAGGGTGTGGACCACACCAAAAGAAAATGCAGGACACACTTAGAAACAGCCACAGCATTGGATACATGCGAGGAACCCTGATCATGACAAATACTAACGTTCAAACACAGAGAAAGAAACAGAAATTAAATATAAAGACTGAAGCTGAATCAACAAAACAGGAACATCTGGGCAAATTACAATTTGACAGGTGTGAGTGAGTGGTGCAGAAAACTAAGGGAGGCTGACAGACTGAGAGAAAAGAAACAAACACACAAAAATGATCTGAGGTAAGAAATAATTAAACGAAAAAATAAATAAAAATCCAGACAGCTTGGAACGTGAGGGGGAGGAAAATCGGAGGGAAAACTCCAGAGAGCTAAAACAAACAGGTCCAAATATCCAGAACTTCTAAAAATTAATGCAAAGTTTTTAGCCGAACCATGTCTACAAATCTGTAGAGTAGGTTTTAAGGATGCATGATGGAACTGGAAACAGAAAAAAGATGTGACGACTCGAACAATTGAAAGTCAGATCAAAACCAAGGAAATAAGCTAACGTTAGCCTCGCTTCAGCCAACTATTCCTTGTGAAATCACATCAGAAGTCAGGTGTGAGTTTATTAAAAGACTCTGCAGCTTTAAGAGTGGAATAAAACATCCTGCTGTGAAAAATAATAAAACATATGTCTGTTTTGGTGAAGTGTGAATAAAATAACTCCAGTCTAAAAATGTTTTCTCTGGGTTGAAGAAGCTGAAGACGCTCCGGGGGAAAAATGTAGTTATCAACAAAACCAAAAAAAAAAAGTTTGTGAAGCACTTGAATTATAAACTCTACTTTTTATATAAAGTGTGGCGTGTCTGAGTTTTAATAAACAAATTTTCTGTGACATTTTTATAAACCACAGCAAAATAAATATTTTGATGTAACAATGTAAAATGTAATTTTGCTCACAAAAATTGCTAAGTTTCTTCTTCCCTGAGATTGTTTTTGATCATTTTTGTCGATCCATGATTGTAGCCATCTTTGCAAACAAGCATCACTGTTGTAACACCAGCACTGATTGGACAAGAGTCCTCATTTATCTGCCGAGGCTTCTGATTGGTTGATGCTGCCGGTATGACTGCAGCGTTTTTCAAGATGGCGACTACTCCCAGCAACAGTAAATAAAACTTTGTTAGTTTTACTTTTAATAGCATTTCCGTATTATTTATTAAACATGTAGTCCTCTACAAATGTACTACTTGTCATTGTTTATCAGAAGACATTAAAATGATGTATGGGAAAGCATGTAGAGCAAATTTATTCTCATTGTTACTGTTTTAACAGTTGTCAGCAGTAGATAAATTTTATTTAAGAAAAATGTTTTAGCCTAGTGGATGTTTCAGCTGGTTTTAAAACATTGTTTTAGTCCAACTAGTTCTGTTAAGATTTGACGGTGAATAACTTTTTATATTTGGGAGAAAATATTTAAAGCAAATTGTTTGAAAACTCTTTTTAAATATTAAATAAAAAGCATTTTGTGAATAAGCAAAGTCTCATTGGAAGCTGGAGACGTTAATGTGCCGAATTCTTTCTACATGAATACACGACATGTCCTTGGAAAGAAATGAGGTTTGGTGGATTATCTATGATGTATTTCTGAGGTGTTTACAAAATAGAAAAAAAATGTGAACCGTGACCACAAAACCAGAACCAAACCATGGATATGATTTAATAACTTAAAAGATAAGAGAAAATTTTAAAAAGCAGCCAATAAACCAAAAAAAAAGTCCTTTGGAAGCTAAATATAAACAATAAGGAGTAAATTGTTCAAGTTTTGCTCAACATTGTAGTAACCTGAAGTATTAAAATTAAAAAACAGCACTTGTAAATTGGGATTTTTGTCTGCCTCAGGTTTGTGTAAGTGATGTCCCAGTAAAACTGAAAACCCTGAAAAATGTTGACAATTTTTTTCTTTTTCTCCAAAGAAAGGCTTCAGCTCTGTGATGCTGACCACAGGCCGTGTGCAGAGAGGTTCAGAGCTGTCGGCACTTAGCAGGAATAAAGAAAGAAAGGAAAATCAATACTCCATAAAGAGCTTTTTGCAGTAGAGCTTCCGTGTGCATCTATTTTTTTCCCCCTTCCACATTAAGTAGCGAAAAAACAGTTTTGCAGCCATTTTTGCAACACTGTACATGGTCAGCAGGACCAAAAGAAAGTCGGGTAAAAACACATGAATCATCCTACAAACTCTTTCTGGTTGTGTTTTTCAGTCCCTTTTCTGGTGTTTACTGCGCAGATAACTGCAGAACAGTAAATGTGTCCAAAAAAAAAAAAAAAAGGAAGTTGAGCCGATAATACATCAGCACCATTGCGACACCCACTTCAGCTGAACCTGTTTTACATGTGGCCTGAGGGTATGGAAGTTGTGAAACTGCCAACCAGCTTTTCTCTGTCTTTGAGCCAGAACCCTGACACGTTCTGCTGGTTGAAGCTGAAGAACAAATCTATATTATATGTTGCTCATTAGTTAGTACAGAAGCACAGTGACAGAGCCAAGCATCGGTTTGTAAGCACTGAGGAATCCTTGCTCAGCTGTTATTCTTGTGGTTTCTTCATCATTTTGAAATTATTATTATTTCTTTTACCTCTATATCAGCATCAAAACCTGCAGAATACTGTGCTGTGGCTTTTGGTCAAATTCTGCCAAATTCTGTATGCACAGACCTTGGAAAGAACAAGTGAAAAAACCTTGTCCTCTTTTTTTTCCCCAGAGCTGTTCAACTTAGACCGTCACCATAGAAACATTCAAAGTTTAAAAGGGTCCTAGAAAGTCGACTTTTACATGACAAAAAATGCATTTCGATGTCTTTCATGATTTACACAACCGCAGTTTAAGTTTTATGACATTTTACATTTTTGTTTTACGAGTTCAACAATGCCACAGCAACGTTTGAGCTGATTAAACTTTTCAAACATTTTGCAAACAAACGAAAAATCCCACAGTCTTTGCACTTTTTATTCATTAATTTATCATTGGCAGTTTTGTCATCTTTCACACGGAGGGTCTCTCACTGCTGTAGGACTTATGGTTTTCTGCCAAATCCCCTCAGAGTACAGACTGCACACATCCAAACTCTGATCCACTCCCCACTCATCACCCTGACAAGGAAAACTTTAATTACACTGGTTGGAGTCCTAACTGGGCACAACCTGCTCAACCGCCACAAAATGGTGATGGAACTCCATGACAATGGTCTGTGTGGTGCCTGTGGCATTGAATTAGAGACCTCTTTGCACTACTTAGGCTACTGTCTGGCTCTGAGCAGTCAAAGGAAAATAATACTTGGAGACCCCAGATCCAGAGAAGCTCAGAACATTGAGTGTTTCTAACTTTGTGTCCTCCATCCAAGGTTTGAATAAAGGTTTGAATAAATAGTCTTTTTGGGGAGAGCAATGGGCCCATGAGGCCCCCACTCATATGGGTTCTTTGTCTATCCCCACTCACCACTTCCACTCGATTTGAACTCAGCATCTTTTCTTCAAAACCAGAACTGAGATGAATTTTTAACTTGTCGAATCTCCTACATCATGCACTGCAGATGCATAAAAACATACATAGACAAACAGGTGTGTGTTTGACATGGTGACCCTAATGAGCTTCTAACAACAGCCTTAATTTTGGTCCTTTTACAAGTCTTATACAGTTCAGAAACCAAAAAGTCACCATTTTGTCAGTCTAGATCAGAGATCTTCAATCCTGATACTTGTGGCCCACAGTGGGCCCTCCGTCCTGCATATGTCCCGCTTTAACACACCTGACTGAAATGAATGAGTGATTGATTGACAGGTTCTCCTAAACTTGATGACATTCTGAGTAGGTAATTGAATTAATCGAATCAGGTATGGGTCACAAGGAACAGGGTTGAAGACCTCTGGTTTAGATTATTACAAAGTAAAAAATTAATATTGAGATTTAAATAAAATGATGACAGATTCTAGATTCCTGGGAATTGGTACCCTTTCATTTTTCTTTTAAAATGTTCTTGTTTACCCTGATGATTAATGTGACTGAATGGAGTATATATGGCTGAGACTTTACAATAAGCAGCACGTGAAACAGGTTATCCAGCTGCATGAAGCAGTTATCAGAATAACTGCAGTGAGAGCAGAGTTATTCTCAAACAGGCTCCTTAAATTTTAATTATGGCTGCTATCAATACGTCACCTCAGTACTTAAGTTTTTTTTAACTGAATCGATCCAAGTTACAACATGAAACCAGGTGCATGACACCGATCTCGTGCTGCGTTTGAGTGCAGCCTCCGGTTCACCGGTGCAACAAACTGCAGAGCATCCATCATCCGACACAAGCCGCTCAGCAGGAGCCCTGAGCCCAGACGTGTCCTACAACCTCCAGCAATAAGAATAAAAAGTTTCCACTCACTCAGACCGCAGGGGGTGTCCCGTTAGGATGCCTGTGTGCAGGTTCAGGTGTGCGGCAGGAGGAGCAGCGGCTGACTGGAGATGATTTGTCCCATCATGACGTTCCACCGCCGCCCCTCTTCCTCCTCCGGGGAGCGCGGGCAGAGCAGACAGCCTCTTCCCCTTTACGGGTTTTCCTGCGGGGGGGTTTCCCCGAGAAGCCTCCCTGAACTGCGGCACCACCGACACGTACACTCCTGCTGCTCTCTCCGGCACTTTCTCTCAGTCTGACCGCCTCTCTGTCGCACGGCGGCGGCGCACTGAGCCCAACTTTTATTATTCCAGCAGACAAATGAGCCGACGGGTCCTAAAATCCGCCTCGTTCTCCCAGCACCGCTGCTGTGTGCACCGAGGTTTAAAACCAACGAAAAGAACTCTGAGCTGTTAATTCATGATGAAAACACGCCCTGGCTTTTATTAAATGCGTTCAAACGGCACGCTCCACCAGATGTGTCACCTTTTTACGCATCGATTAAAGTCCGGACTGTGTGTTCAGAGCGAACAGCGCCCCTACTGGTCATATTTATATAACATGTCCTAAAAGATCAAATCCCACTGAAAGTTTGTTGGAGTAAAAGACCTGCTAGAGGGAGATAAAACCATACTGTGGTCCTTCAAACCAGGTTTTAAACACAACAGCAGAGCTACGGAACAACTCAGCTGCTATTTATAAAACAGTAACTCAGGTAGGGAAATACTTCTGAAGTTGCAATCCCTCCCATGAAAAAAAAATTGCATAATCTAGTAAATGATTAATCAAACTTTGTTTATTCATAATTCCTTACACAAAGTGCTTACCAGTTAACCTAAAATTCAATTTTTTGGTCTGTGGAAGGAAACCAAAGTACCCAGAGAAAACCCACACATACATGAAGAGAACATGAAAAACTCTTCTAGATGGTCCCCGGCTGGGATTTGATCTGGCAACCTGTTTGCTGGGAGGCAACAGCTCTACCAACTAAGCCACCATGTCGCATAAATTGTCATTTTCAAAATTTTGTTAAGAAAAAGACAAGAGGGGTGTTTCAGATGTTTCGCTTTCAAACCTGTTTTCAAAATCTACCATTATGGGGCTCATTAGTAGGGATCATATTGTTTTCGTACTGTTTATTTTTTTTTTATAGAGATTTTTGGTCAACCGTATCACGGAAATGGCTGCACCGATCAACAAGAAATGTGGCAGGAACACTGTGCACTGCGCCAGCCAACGGTTTACGATAAACCCCATGTTTGGGGAGGGGGCTCCATCTAAAAAAGAGGGTGTCTGGATGTACAAAAATAGCTTATAACTCAAAAAGCTTCTGATTTTTTTTTCTTTTTTAGCTCAGATGAAGGGCTATCCATCAGGCCCATCAATGAGGAAAAAAACACATTCTGTTTAAGATGAGGTGGCAAATTGAACCACGACTTGTGTCTGTGTGAGAGCATGAGTTACAACTTGTCTACAACTTGCAGTAGAAGAGTTTCAAACCTCACTCATGCATCATTCTGCATGTAAAACACCCAAACAGAAGAACAGTGAGTGTTGCACGTCTGCGAGGGGAGAGGGAGTCAAAAAGATCTGCTGAAGTGAAAAAAAGTGTGAATATTTACAACCGTTAGTGGTTGAAAGGATGAAATACTCAC
>JARVJO010000894.1:0-15594 GCA_031762555.1 Cynodonichthys magdalenae | reverse complement strand
GACAAGGAAAACTCTAAGCACACTGGTTGTAGTCCTAACTGGGCACAATCTGCTCAACCGCCACAAAATGGTGATGGGACTCCACGACAATGGTCTGTGTGATGTCTGTGGCATTGAATTAGAAACCTCTTTGCACTACTTAGGCCACTGCTTGGCTCTGAGTAGTCATAGGGAAAGAATTCTTGGGGACTCCTTTATGGATCCCGAGAAGCTCAGAACACTGAGTGTTTCTAACCTCGTGTCCTTCATCCAAGGGACACAAAGGTTTAAATAAAGACCAGTGTCTTTTTGGGGAGAGCAATGGGCCCACTTATGAGTCCCCTGCTCACATGGATTTTTTATCCATCCCCATCCCCATTCACCATAAACCATAACATGTAGCATCTATTTTTACTTCTGTAAACTCAGCGTGCTGAATGTGGCGTCATCTTCTGAGCGTTCGGTTCGCATCAATTCCATAAAGCATTCACACTGGAGTTTGATGGAGGTCACATGTATAATGTGAACGTCCACTCAAAACAAAAAAATGTATATGTTCTGGGTATGGGGGCATTTTGAATAAGTACAGCATTTTAAAATGCTGGTACCGGGACACCGCTATTTCTTATACAGTTGCTTCATCAAATTGTAGTCATGTTTAGCATAGAGTTTGGGGCGGTGCAGTGGTTAGAGCTATCGCGTCCCACCAAGGAGTTGCAGGTTTGCTTTCCGGCCTTTCTATGTGGAGTTTACATGTTCTCCCCATGCAGGTGTTGGTTTTCACCCGGCACCCCGGTGTCCTCCCACTGACCAAATCATACATGTTAGTGTATTTGGTAACTTTAAAATGCCTCTAGATGTGAGTGCGAGGGTGATTGGTTGTTTGCCTTTGTGTCCCTGTGATGGGCTTGCGACCTGTGCAGGGTGTACCCCACCTCTCACACTATGATAACTGGAGGTAAGCACCAGCAACCCAACACAGAAAAGCAGGTAAAGAAAACAGGTAGATGAATTGATGTTACAATATTTGACAGTAGTTGCACCGGCACCCTTCAGAATGTCTTCAGAAAGTGCAGATCAAATACAATCTGATATCTGTTACAGTCCTCTTCAGATAATCTGAGTGTTTGTGTGATTTTTTTGCGTTCACAGGGAACAGGAGGAAAGCCAGGCCCACGCGGACAGAGGGGACCAACGGTTAGTCTTACTCAGCACACTTGATCTGATCCACAGATGGCAAACTTGGCATCTGAGTGACTAGAGAGGCTCAACATGGAGTTTCTTGAGGAAACGCCAACCTGAAACAATAATTGATCTTATTGTTTGCAGTCTAATCATTTGTTTTGGGAACTACTTTTCTTATGGATTTATTGGCCTCTTGTTTTACTCCAGGGGCCTAGAGGAGAAAGGGGGCCGAGAGGACCAACAGGAAAAGCTGGGCCCAAAGTGCGTCAAACCTTTCATTGCAACTTTCAGGTTCATTTTTTTTATTACAAATTTCACAGTGAAGTCCTTGTTTTGTCTGTGCAGGGTAACTCAGGAAATGATGGTCCACCAGGACCTCCCGGTGAGAGGGTGCGTAGCTTCATCTCATTCTGAGAACAATTGCAAGTTGAAAACAAAGCATTGGTTTCTTACTAGAGATCGTTCTGTTTTCAGGGTTTACCAGGACCTCAGGGACCAACAGGATTTCCAGGGCCAAAGGGTCCACCTGTGAGTCCAGACAGAAACCCATTCTGCCTCTTTTTGGTTGTCCCATGCTTCATTTAGATTGATGGATTTGTGTGAACTTTTCAGGGACCTGCAGGAAAAGATGGACTGCCTGGACATCCTGGGCAGAGAGGAGAGACTGTGAGTTCATTGGTTTTGTTTCTCAGACCTTCATTAATCCATCTAATCAGTTCTGTGACAGTTATATGTTTTCTTTTTCATACTCAGGGATTCCAAGGAAAGACAGGTCCTCCTGGTCCTCCAGGTGTGGTTGGACCTCAGGTGAGTCACTGTTTTTGAAGTTTGAGTCACGATTTGATGTTTTTTGTGTTATTTGGTTTTGATTGAGCAGCTTACATTGACTGGGTGTGTTTGTAATTGTTGAGCAGTTATTGTTTATTTGGAAGCTGCACAAAAGCAAAAAGAATTACTAAGACATTACGGTGTTGGTCCAACAACAGCTGATTTATTATTGTACCTGTACCTCAAGAGCCGTGATTTACTTGTTGTTTCTCTTCTTTTATATTAACACTGGCCTCTTCATCCATTATACATGAATGTTTAGCTGATTTTCCCTCCAAGCCACTCTGCTAATGATGCATGATTACAAACTTATATTACTACCTTAATGAGCAGCACATCTCTCACACTGCAAATCCTCAAGATCCCGAACTAATTATGTATATATATATATTTATTGTTAATTATCTTGTTCTGCATTCTTCATGTCCTTCAAACCTTGTCTGCTATTGATTTTATTACCTTAACAGTTTCTTCATGCTGTTTTATATACTCTTTTAATTTGAATTGTAGGGACCAACAGGTGAAACTGGACCAATGGGAGATCGAGGTCACCCTGGACCTCCAGGCCCACCTGGTGAGCATGGCTTGCCTGGACCTGCAGGGAAAGAAGGAGCGAAGGTGAAATTCTGACATAAATATATATTTCCTCGTCTCACTTTTGTTTGCACTGAAATATTTTAAATCTACCTACTTATGTTTCTCAATGACGCCGTCCTTTCACCTGTAGGGAGACCCTGGTCCTGCTGGCCCAGCAGGTAAAGATGGCCCCCCTGGCCAACGAGGTTTCCCTGGAGACAGAGGTCTTCCTGGTCCTGTGGTAAGTACAGATCTCTGCTCAGAGCTCAGTAATGTGCCTCCTACAAAATCAGCTAACTAAAACAAAAACAGACGTACGTTGTGAAGGTGCTGTTGAAATGTGATAAAATTAAAGATGATAGCAAATGTTTAAGTGCACTTCAGAGGGAGATTCAGATTACTGAGTGGACTCCAAAGGAGGGATCAGATCTTTACTGGGACTTCAGGGAACAAATTAGACTTTCTTTTTTTGGTCTAACAACAGCTGAGTGCCCTTCAGAGGGAAAAATCAGGTCTCTGAGTGGAAGGTAAAAGAGAATCAACTTGCCTTATTTTTTTGTAAAGCTCTAAATAATAATCTTTTTTCTAAGATCTCCAGTGGAACTTTTAAGTGAAGGAACCAAACAATGTGGGATACACCAGCCTCTCTGTAATGATGCAGGAGCTTTGCAGTAGTGTTGGTTAAAACAGTTTGCTTCATCTGCTCAGCCTCTGCTTTAAAGACAACAGGAGGTTTTCCACCTCATGCTGAGCCAGTTTAAAGACAGGGAGTCTGGAAGGCAGGATGCTTCCTCAACAGATGTGTTCTGTTTCTCTGAAACCTTTGTTTAATTTGTGCTCTGCAGGGGGCTCATGGCCTGAAAGGGAACGAGGGTCCTCAAGGCCCACCTGGTCCTGCTGTGAGTAATTTCTTTTTTCATCTTCTTTCTCACCATCCTTGTTCCCTTCATCTCAAAGTATTATTTATATTAAATCTGCTCCTTACACAGGAGACAGACATGATTTTAGGCTTCAAATTTGATGTGGGGTGTTCGATTTAATATTTTGATGACGAGCGTGTGGTGCTGTTGTAGGGTTCTCCTGGTGAGCGGGGTCCTGCTGGACCAGCTGGACCTACAGGTCTGCCTGGACGTTCTGGCCCTCAGGGACCTCCAGGTCCTGCTGGAGAGAAAGGTGGACCTGTAAGTACATTCTCTTATAGAATTATTCATGACATGCAAAATACATACCTAAGGTATTGCAAAAACTCTAGGGAGAGAAAGGACCTCAAGGCCCAGCTGGAAGAGATGGTATTCAGGGACCTGTGGGTCTGCCAGGACCTGGAGGACCTCCTGGACCACCGGGAGAGGATGGAGACAAGGTGAGTTTTTTCATGGCTTGTTTCCTCAACCACTGAATGAAAAATATATGTGTAATATTCTTTGATCAGATTGAAATGTGTTTATATTAAATAATCCAAATGTATTGTTTCTATGGGCACAGAATCATGACGAGCCTTTACACGCACCAGGCTTTTATTCAGAATAGAAGTAGTGACGTGTGCAGAGTTCTACTTCCATGATGAACTAACACCAGCATTTAGTCAGGTGGAAATACAGGTTGACATAGGGCTGACATGGCCGGTCAGGTCAGTTTTCTACAGTCAGAATAAGATGATGAAATTAAGAGCTAAAGTGATGTAGTTTAGTTTGTTTCAGTCTGTATCTTTCTGTCCAACATTCACTTTAAGTAAATGAAGAAATACCTTACAGGCTAAGGTTGAGCCAGGATTCTTCATGTCTTTTTTTCTTTTCTCCGTGACCTTAAAAGGCTCTGAAGGGAATCCGTTGGACAGAATTTGCATCGATTTACAGATCTTTAAAAGGCTAAGCGGCCTTGTTGCTCTTTTGTACAAAGTTAAGAGACGGTTTGAGTTTTGTCGCAGCGACAGGACGTGTCCAAGTGACACTTTTATATTCTGAGCTGAGGCTTGTCCTCCCCTCTGAAAACATTCAGAAGAAGATCAGCCTTGGAGGAACTCAGAGGATAAGCTCTTACCCTTTGAAGGTTGACTCAGTTTTTAAGTGGCCTTACAGTAGTCCCAGCACAGCAGATGGACACAGAGAGGACTGAGGGTATTTACCGTGCAGATACAAAGATTTTAGTCTGATGTTTACACACATTCAGACGCTTCCATATAATACGCCCCATCTATGGAGAACAGAGAGCTTTGAAGGACTTTTTTTTTCAGACAGTCTGAATAAAACTGAGAAATAAAAGCCTTCAGCTCTGACAGTTATTAACATTGTTTGTCCAAACACACACCGTGTGCAGAGGCTTTGAAAGCAGCCTCTTCATTTTGTATGTTTTGGTGCAAACAGTTTTGGATGGGAGTCATTATCTTTTCTCCTTCTCACTGACTCATGAGACGCTTCTTGTCTGATATAAAACATGTTTGTCAGAAAAGAGAAAAAAAAAATAAAACATCAAGAAGCGGCTTTAGAAAATGTCTTTTCAACGATGGCGTCTTTGTTTTGTTTTTTTTTATATGACGGAGATGTTTGATCTGTGATTTAAGGATCTTTACGATCCAGTTGTATGTCTCCCTTCATGTTGTTTTTGTTTCACACTTTGACGACGTCTTTTCACAGGGAGAGCTCGGAGAACCAGGACAGAAAGGAAGTAAAGGTGATAAAGGAGAACATGTAAGAATATATTCATCATTTCACATCCTGAGATTTTAACATTGATCCAATTTTCTGGTGAAAATTATAATAAAAAAAATGTTCCTCTCCAGGGTCCTCCTGGTCCTACCGGCCCTCAAGGCCCTGTTGGAGCTCCAGGTCCAGCCGTAAGTGTCCAGTTTTGTGTCCACCTTCCTGTTTCCACACATTTCCTGATTTTTACATCACATTACTATTTATGGCTTTGTGCAGGGAGTAGATGGAGAGCCAGGTCCCAGAGGTCAGCAGGGTATGTTTGGTCAGAAGGGAGACGAAGGATCGAGAGGTTTCCCAGGACCTCCAGGTCCAGTTGGGCTGCAGGTGAGTAAATCAGTACATTAAATCAGACATGCTGTGATTCTGAAAGAACTTAATATGAACCTCTCCTTCTTCTTTAGGGTCTGCCGGGTCCGCCTGGAGAGAAAGGTGAAACTGGAGACGTGGGTCAGATGGTAAGACGGTTTGTCCTCTCTGTCATAGTTGCTCTTACTCTTGCAAACAAGACCAAGACTTTCTATTCTTTATAGGGTCCACCTGGCCCTCCTGGTCCCAGAGGCCCCTCAGGATCCCCAGGAGCTGATGGCCCTCAGGGACCTCCTGGTGGTATTGGAAACCCTGGTGCTGTGGGAGAAAAGGTAAGTGTCTGACCTGTTTTTAATTCAGTTTGGTTTGGTAACTTCAGAGAAATCTGTTTGAGTCGGTGGAAAATCTGCTGCTCCTCTGCCTCTTTTTTCCTGTTGGTCAACGTCTCTGGTGTGCATTTGTGTTTAGAGTCACATGGGTCCTACATAGTCTTGAGAAATCTGGAGAAGTTTGCTATTTAACTTTAGTCTTTTCCAGGTCTAGATAAGTTTGTGAAAATAAAATCCTAACATCAGTGTATCCAGACTCTTTCACCTTATGCATTATCTAAAAATTTAAAATGTAACATTTCTAAAGGTTGCTCAGACAATAAGAGTGTATTTTTTAAATAAATATTAAACCTGAAAATAGTCACCATAATGTCCACTTTTGGTTCATGCAATACAAAGACTGACATTTCCCAGGAATATGCTGATGAAGATTCTCAGTCATTCAGAATACGATTAATCCAAAAATGAGTAAAAATAAAAATGGACCTCTGTTCTAAAACTGAGGATGTTTTGCTTCCCATCCAGGAAGCTTTGTGTGTAGAGTTCCATTTACAATACAGCATGCATGTGAGTCGGGCAAACAAAAAGCCTCCATGAGGGGCGAGTGTTTCCAGGTTAATCTACATGTCAAGCTAATTACTAACAAGTCCTCTCATGCAGGTCTATAAGCATGGAACTCTACACACAGACACTAAGCCTCCTGGACCAGAAGCAAAACGTCTTCAGCTTCAGAATAGACGTCCATTTGTTGTGGGGGTTTTTTTATTTTTATTTTTTTTGCTTGTATTTTTTTTTTTTATTTATTTATTTATTTTTTGCATTTTGCAGAAACTGAAATAGAAAACAAAGATAATTGTTTGCAGACACCTTGTTTGTCGTACAGAAACGTGTGACTTTACCTATTTAGTCAACAAATTAAATACCATTTTATTATAAAAAAGTACAATTTGCATTATGGGGTGAAAATATTTTGCAAGATTCTGATCAAATGTTGTGTGTTTTGGCAAAATAAAATTTACACATTTTTTTTTTTTTTTTTCATTTGTTTTCTCTCAGAGAATGGAATAAAACAGCAGTAATGAAATAAATCCATCTTTTACAGCAGTAGGTAATTGTTTAGTTGAACAAAGTTCTTGGTAAGGGCAGTGATAAACACTCCAAATCCAGTAATTTTGCATAAACAAACTGAAACTGCAATAATATTTAAACATTAAATTTACAGTTGCTTTAATGTCAGAAAGGGCCTCGATTTGACAAAAAATAAATAAAAAAATGAAATAGTTTGAAAAAGTGTGGAAATTCAAAATGTAAAATGTGCAGAAACTTTGGATTCAGTGTGTTAGTAACGAGTGCATCATAGAAAAAAAAACTTTTTGGAGGCTTTTGCAGCTGTTAAAGTTTCATATTCTTATTTATATTTTACTCTTTAAATGGAGGATGGATATTTTGATGCACAATGAATCTAAAAGAAAAAGAACAGGATTGCTGAATGGGGGGAGTATGAGCTCCAGGCATTGTGCTGCAGTTCTAAGATGCATTATTAAAACCCGCTTACATAAAATCAGATACAGTTCCTGCTGCTGCTTCAGTATAAAGTCTTGCTTCAGCAGCTGTTAGGATACAGAGCTGTGCACTTTGCCAACACTTTGTCTGCAGTGATGGTGTGATTAGTTTTATCAGGTTCAGTCAATAGATTCACCTCTTGCTCCTTTATAATCTCCCTGAGGATCGCCTGTCCTCAAACACACATACTGCTCTTTTGGTTAATCACGCTTCAGCTGATAGGGTGTTTTATTGACGAGCAGTGCAACTTTTTAGCTGTAAACATATCCTTCATGTCTCTGTGATGAGCAGCTGTCTCATGCATTTGCTTTGAATGCTTCTAGCAGATTTTCCTCCAACCCTTTGGTGGACATAAGCCGGTTGTCAGAAGGACCTACAGAGTCTCAGATGCAACACAGCATAAAAAAGAAACGGGTTGCTAAAAGATGAGATTCAGTCTTGCTTATGAAAACTCAACATCCCAGCTGCTTAGTGTGGATTTCTTTTAACAAGAGGGCTTTTGTAAGACAGCGTAATGCTAATTTGGAGTCTCTGCTGAGAATGCCGAGCTGTTCATGCTTGAGGGAACCTGGATGTGCCGGTCCAACACATCACAGCCCAGTTTGTCTGTGCTTCTGCGGAACCAGCCAGCTGATGTGCTCTCCATCTTCCGAACATGACACCTGAGAGTATTTTCCTGCAGAACAGGTGTGGCAGTCTGCAGCCTATGTGACAGTGAATAACGATAGGGCCTGCCGTGGAGGTGAGTCAACAGTCTAACTGTTCAATACGTCACCAGGACGAGGACAAGATGTATGGGGCAGGGTCCGGCAGGAACGGTGAGGTCAGCAAACTCTCTGCTCCAGCTGCACAACCTGCCCACCCCCCCTGATGGATGGAAATCTCTTGTGTCATCTCTTTCTTCTGTCATTCTGGTGACAAGGGCACCAGGACAGTTAGGGCTGTCGTAGAACCCTACTGGGTCAGCAAATCCCCGACTGATAACGTATGTGTCTCTCCCTCTGTCTCACCTTCACCCCCAACCTCCTCTCAGGGTGATGCTGGTGAAACAGGAGAACCAGGACTTCAGGGAGAAGTTGGTCCACCAGTAAGTTTCTGATTCTGCCTGTCTTTAAATAATTTATGCCCAAACTAGAATCAGCAGCAGAAAATCAATCTGCGTTGGTCAAAAACTACTTTTTACCTCAATGTTTTAGGGTCCAAGAGGAGAGCGTGGGGAGAAGGGAGAAGCTGGTCCTGCTGGTGCTGCTGGACCTCCTGGTCCTAAAGGTCCTCCTGGAGATGATGGACCCAAAGGCAGCCCTGTAAGATCTTTTTTTCTGTTGAAAAAAAAACAAAAATTTTTTTTTAAATGTACAGAAGACAAAAATAGTCCTGTAAAATGTATTTAGTGCAAAAAAACTGATGCAGCCTTTCATTTTCAGGGTCCAAGTGGTTTCCCTGGAGATCCAGGCCCACCTGGAGAGCCTGGTCCAGCTGTAAGTGTGTGCAAGTTGTCAACCGATTTGTAAATAAGCTCTAGTGATTATTAAGTTTTTAATTTCTTGTAAAAGGTCCTTGACTGAAGTTTTGTTCGATTCTGATGCAGGGTTTAGATGGTCCATCTGGTGACAAGGGAGATGATGGAGAGGCTGGTCAGCCTGTGAGTAATTCTTCTGCAGTGCTAGGTCATTTTTGAAGAAACAGAAATTGTAAATTGATGCATTTTTTATTTAAAACCAGGGTTCACCAGGACCCACTGGAGAGTCTGGTCCCTCTGGACCACCAGGAAAGAGAGTGAGTACTCTTTGGGTCTCTTTCTGTCCTAACTCAGCATAAAGGTTTTTATTTGAGAGTGTCCAGCCTTATGTTTGGTAATAATCTTTGTCAAATCATTTTTAAACAGGGGCCACCTGGAGCACCAGGACCTGAGGGAAGACAGGGAGAGAAAGGAGCCAAGGTACTCAAACCAAAATGTTTTTTTTTAATCATCTTCATTCATTCTTTTTATCAATAAGGAAACATGATCCTCAAACCTTTGAGAGTAAAACCTTTTGTGTGAATCATGTTTCTGTCTTAAAGGGAGAGTCTGGTCTAGAAGGTCCACAAGGAAAGACAGGTCCTGTTGGCCCTCAAGGATCACCTGGAAAGCCGGGTTCTGAGGGGCTTAGGGGTATCCCTGGTGCAGTTGTAAGTAATTCTACATGTAGATAACAATTTTCCAGTAAAAATAATCCATCTTGTAACTGCATATATGGTCACGCTGGGTCTAATATGATAATAAACATGTACTTGTCTGAAGGGCGAGCAAGGACTTCCTGGTCCTCCAGGCCCAGATGGACCTCCTGGACCCATGGTGAGTAGAAGTGACTCCTTTGGTGTGACTGTGGGGTGTGATCTGACTAACGTGTTATTTCAATGTCACAGGGTCCTCCTGGTTTACCTGGTCTGAAAGGAGACTCTGGTGTTAAAGGAGAAAAGGTGAATAAATCCATCATGAACCAAAACTAATAAAATGCTTTAATGATGGATCTGATTTACTGGCTTCTTGCTCTTAAGCCCTAATAATTGGAAAGTGTGTCAGGTGTTATTGTGTATTCACTATTGTGGTTTGTTTTGTCCCCAGGGCCATCCAGGTCTCATTGGTCTTATTGGACCCCCAGGTGAACAGGGAGAAAAAGGTGACAGAGGTCTTCCAGGCCCCCCAGGAACCTCAGGTCCTAAAGGAGACAATGTAAGTCAAACAGACTTGTTAGCTGCTGAATGTTCCCAACAGTTTTTCTCTGAGCTACTGTTCATGAGTTGAGACCACCACAGCAGTTCATGTTTGTTGATCCAAACCCTTTAGGGGTAAAGTGTAAGTTCATTTATGGATTTCTTCTCTCTCCTTCAGGGTATTGCTGGTCCTACAGGTCCACTTGGTCCCATCGGTCCCCCTGGGTTACCTGTAAGTATGAACTCATTATAGTGTATGTGCCGAACTACTGCCAATTACTGTCAGAGCTGGTACTGATTTCTGGATCACCTTTGTGTCTGTAGGGTCCTCCAGGCCCCAAAGGAGCCAAAGGGTCATCTGTAAGTGTTTTACTGAGTGCACAAGATCATTATGATGTCATAAACACTAATCCTGAGTTTGATTTCTTTTGCAGGGTCAAACAGGTCCAAAAGGAGAGAGTGGTACTCCCGGACCTCCTGGTCCTCCTGTGAGTATAAGTTTCAGTTTTTAACTACAGGATCATTACTTTTTGTCAGGTCACTTATCTCACCAGTTATTACTGCCTTTTAATAGAGGCAGGCAATCATGTAATTGTCCTTGTACATTTGTTAGCAAAATATCTTGTGAACTACTGGATAAGGATGTGACAATACGTCAATCTGCATCGATATATTGATTAAAGATTCAATTACCTCAAGGCAAAACAAAAACATTTATCCATATCGTCATCATATGCCCAATCTTAATCGATATTATTTATTTATTCACCATTATTTAACCAGGCAAATCCTCTTTTACAAGGACAACCTGGGCTTGAAGGCAACTTATTGTACATATGTTTGTGCCGTGGGGAAAACTGCAGTACCTGGAGAAAACCCACAGAACATGGAAACTCCATACAGAAATACCTCAGCTCCGAACTGGGGATCGAACCCAGGACTTTTTTGCTGTGAGGCGTCAGTGCTAATCACTGAGCCGTCATCCTTCTCTATACATATAGCATATATCATATCGATCGCAGACTTGGGAATTGAATAGAATCAAATTCGTATCATCATAGAATTTGTGATATCAAGAAACATCGTATTGTCATCCAGACAAATCCATATAATATTGTATTGTGTTAAAGCTGGTAATTTACACCCCTACTACTGGACAGATTTTAGTGAAACTCTAAACGTGTTAATCAGATGTACCTCTGATTACCAAATATCTTCTGAAGTCAACACAATTCAAGATGGCCTAGACAACCAATCAGCCTTGGAAAACACAGAAAAGGTGGTTATGATACAGTATGCATTCCCTGTGATGTGACCTAACCAGGGTGTGCCCCGTCTCTCTCACAGCGACTGCTGGACATGGGCACCAAGGAAAAAATGGGCTAAGATAAGGGATGGATGGTGTCGCTCAAGCACTGTTAGGCCTTTAATCTAATGTTTCATCATTCCCAAACCTGATGTTTGTCTTCTTCCATCCCTCCATAACAGGGCCCTCCTGGTGACGTCATCCACCCACTCCCCATCCAGGCTTCTATGAAGGGCAGAAGCCGAAGGAACATTGATGCCAGCCAGATCGTGGACGATGCTGCTACAGATGCCAACTACAAAGACTACGATGACGGCATGGAGGAGATCTTTGGCTCTCTCAACTCATTGAAGTTAGAGATCGAGCAGATGAAGCATCCACTAGGCACACAGGGCAACCCTGCTCGGACCTGCAAAGACCTACAGCTTTGCCACCCAGACTTCCCTGATGGTTTGCATTTTTTTTTTATTTTCTGCTTTCAAATCATTTATTGTGCTAAAAGTAGAAAAAGGTTTTTCAAAATTGCAACAAATCTTGGCTGAAAGTCCTACAACCCACAGCTTTTTCTTCATCTGTTCATATGACTCCCACACTCTGGAAATTATATGAAATCTGTGGAAAAGTTTGGAACATGCAAACTCAAAGCAAGAATATGCAACAAACACAGCTGGATGAAAACATATAAAAAGTAGGACAAACAGAAATTATAAGCTTGGGTTTAGTGGATAAAATGAAAAATGGCCGAAGCTTTGAAAATAAATGTAAACATATGAAGATGTTGGATGATAAATCTGCCATCAGAATTTATTATAATAATCTTGTAAAATGTCTGAAGTTTTTGTTTTGTTTTGTTTGGAGTTTAGATGGTGGTTGTTAAATATCATGCAGTTGAAGTTTCAGTATCACCCACAACTTTTCTGATCAAATTAGAAGTTATAAAAACATCAGACTGGATGGAAAAGTGCACAAATTTGGCCCAGAGCATTTCATTGGGCTTATTATTAAATTTCACTTAAACTTTACAGTCAATCAGATGAAGGTTTTATTCCATATTTTTTTTCCTATTTGTTTGATAAATTAAAATCTATAGATTTTATTTGTGTTGTTAGAATAAATTATGTTTTTATTTAAATTCGGCCTTTTTCTCTTTAGGATTTATGCACCAAATATTTAATTAATTGTAAGAGTTTTACAGCAGATTAACTGAAAATGAAAGTATTTTTGTGAAAGCCTATCCAACCATTATTCACCCTAAAAAGCTGCATCGTGAATTTATCTGAAGATTTTGTTTTTCTTTATTATGCTGGGAATTGATTACATGAAGAGTAATAAATTATTTATTTATTCACCCATCTTTGAAATTAGAGTTGTTTCAAACATATATGGAGCTCATTAAATAAACTTTCCTGAACCCAAGAGATGATATGCTGGGTTACTGCTCAGCTGTAACTGAGTTGTAAAATAAAAGAAAGACAAAACTAAGGTGAGCAGAACACAAATAAAGGGGTATAAAGGGAGCATCCCTGAAAGGCTCAGTCTTTCAAAAGCAAGGATACGACGAGGGTCACCACTTTATGAACAACAGCATGAGTCCAAAATAGCAATAGTCCAAAAGTTTAAGAACAACATTTTTTAATGTACATTTGCAAGGAATTTGGGGATTTCATCATCTACGGTCCAAAAAAAGCATCAAAAGATTCAGAGAATCTAGAAAAATCTCTGCAAGTAAGCAGCAAGGCCAAATACCAACACTGAATGCCCAGGATCTTCTGTCCTCCAGGCGGCATTACATTAAAAACCCACATCATTCTGTAACAGACATTATCACATGGGCTCAAGAACACCTCAGAAAACTTTAGTCAGTGAACACAGTTCATCACTACATCTACAAGTGCAAGTTAAAACTCTACCATACAAAACCAAAACCATAGAATATATCATCAACAACCAGAAATGGCACAGGCTTCTCTGGGCTCGAACTCATCTGAGATGGACTGAGACAAACTGGAAAAGTGTCATGTAGTCTGACGAGTCCACATTTCAAATTGTTTTGGGAAATCATGGTTGTTGTGTCCTCCTGGCCAAAAAGAAAAATGACAGTTATCAACACAAAGTTCAAAAGCCAGCATTACTGATGGTGTTTGTTATTGGTGTTGTATATTTAAACACTGTGATTAGTTGAATTGTAGCTAAAACATAACATTTATAACTAAAAACTATAACTAGCAAAAATATAGCTAAAACTTAAAGTTAACAAAACATTCATAAAACTGTAGCTAGGAGCAAAAATGAGCAACAACTGTAGCCAATATTTGAAATTAGCTAAACCAAAGGATAAAGCTAAAAAAAAATTGTTTTTTTATAAAAAGTATAAAAAAGTGGTTTAACTGCAAAAAAAACCTAACAGGAAAGTTAGGTCAACAATACATTCACACTGTAAAAGAGGCTTATGTCTGAGTTTAATTTTAACAGTGTGTTGTTAATGTACTTCAAAAAAATAATTAGATTTTTGCTTGAAGTGCTTTAAACTCTGTTCTGACAGAGAAGTTTTGGACCTTTAAATATAGACTCTGTTAACATGGAGACGTGATGTCAGACATTGTGTTAACCTGAGTGAACACAGCTCTCTGTGTAACAACTCCTTCTTTCTCTGTGTTTTTCTGCCTCACTTCATCTCTGCAGGTGAATACTGGATTGATCCAAACCAGGGTTGCTCACGGGACTCCTTCAAGGTTTACTGCAACTTCACAGCAGGTGGAGAGAGCTGCATCTACCCAGATAAGAAGTCTGAGGGGGTACGTCTGGCTGCATGCCACACGAGCACCTACACGTGCACACACGAACAGAGAAGTCAGGTTTAGAATACAGTGGGATTAAAAAACATTTTCCACCCCCAGTTTCTTTTATATATAGAATAAACTGCTGTGCCTGCTCTATTAATAAGCTGAACATTTCAGAATCTGAAACATGTAGCAGAATTATTAGCCACCGTGATCTGTGATGGTGACAAGAAGATGTGGGAGAAGATTCATCAGATATTTTACAAACAGTTACAGAGAGACTCATCCACGCTCTTTAGTTTCAGAGGCTTTTGTGCATGAACCATAAAGAACTGGATGGTCTATAAAAGCCTTTAAAGGGTGGCAGAAGCACTGAGAGACCTTTGCTTCATTATGCATGAGGATGTAGATGTAGTGGAGCGGTGAAACAGCGTCTGTGACAACTCTGAGGTTGTGTAATAGCACAGTGCTGCAGCCGTTTTAATGATCCCACTCATCAAGCCTCAGAGGGGCCAGAGTTTGCTTAAACTCAGAATAACGAAGCAGACTTTTTATAGCTGGCTGGTGACGACGGGCTGCTCTCGTTTAGCTCCGAGCTGCTGTCAGTCCTGGCACTGAGACTAAAAAAAAACTCTCCCACATGTGTTGGAAATGGTCTGTGGAAACCAGGACAGGTTTTCGTCTCTGCCCCGCTGCTTCCTGTAGAAACAAGCGAAGGTTACCTTCACGGCTGCAGGGGTTTAATGGGCGCCGTCTTCTAGTGAGGAGTGATCTCTGGCCCATCCTTCTTTAATGCATTAAGCTGTTGATGACAGCTTCGTATCAAACCCTGCTCACTAATTATAGAGACATTTATCACTGTCATGGCTCTGGCCCGTTGGCCGAGTTGCAGCTTTTAATGGCATAACAGAGTCCGAGCATCCGGGCCGCACAGCAAAACCACTGAACAGCAGGGACAGGGGCTGCTGCAGAAGAGCGCTGTAATTAGTTCTTCATTCATCACTGTGTACTCATGAATCTTTCAGCACAAATTAGCTGCCAGCAACAATTTGTTTCAACTAAATGCTATATGTTTTTTGTGTTAACACAGTGCTGCTGTTAAGGGTAAATGAAACAATATCAGGCCTTGAAATTATCAGCATGGGGGCTCCTATAAGATGTGTCAGATCCTAACACTTTTTACAGTCAATGAAAGTGAGTTTGTGAGTAAAACGCCATCAAATTCTCCTGCAACTCCACTCTGGAGTTGCCCATGCTGAGAGGCGCCGAGCAGGAGTGGGCATACTTATTGCCCCCATCTTGGTGCCTGTACGTTGGGGTTCACCCCGGTGAACGAGAGGGTAGCCTCC
>JARVJO010000692.1:0-15617 GCA_031762555.1 Cynodonichthys magdalenae | reverse complement strand
CTTTAAGTTTTTGTTTGAACTCAAAAAAGTTTTGAACTCAGAAAACATGAACATCTGGGACGGGATCTAAGGAGCAAGTATGTAAGACGCGTCCCTATTGGTTAGTGCATACAGGATTGAAATTGAACAGGGTTGATTGAAATTGCTTTTTTGTTTGGTTTAAATTATTTTTTTTTTGGTTGACCTTTTTTTTTTTGGTTGAAATAATTTTTTTAATTGAAATAGCTTTTTATGTTTGGCTGAATTTCTTTTGGTTGAAAGTACATTTTTTGATTGAATTAAATTTTTTTGTTGTTGAAGTTTTTTTTTTTTTATTGAAATTTTTTTTTTTTGGTTGAAGCTCCTTTTTTGTTTGATTGAATAATAAAACTAAATTACCTCCATACTAATGAGTGGTGTGATTTAATGTGAGAGCATGATAAATCACTCAATAGACCTCTAAAAAATGTGTCCCCCTCACTTCTGAGATGATGGTTACACCCTTGAGTGAAGGCACCAGCCAAATATCTGGTTATCTCCTGTCTGCTGGAGACCTGGCGCTGCACAGAGAGGCTGCCTGTGACTGTGAATTGAAATTTTCTCATTGGTCAATCTGCAGGAGGCGGGTCAGGTGACGCCGGTCAACGTACACTGAGAGGGTTGTGTGATGTCAAGCGTCACTTATGTGAAAATGGAGGACACTTCCCCCTCTCTGTTTTACCAGATTATACTGATGTGTTTTGTTTTCATAGCATCATGTGAGGGAGTGTCCTTGAATAACGATCTTACAGTACTTAGCATTAGCCTTACTCAGCAGTTTCAGGTAGGATTCAATGTCAAATGCTCTAGCCCCCGGAATGCACATGACTATGGTCGCTGGAGTCCCTAGTGCCACGTTTCAGACTATGGAGCTGCCGATTACCAAGGTCAGTTCCTCGGCGGGTGTGTCGCTGAGTGAGGAAAATCGGTTTAAAACGTGCTGGAGAACCGCTAATGGTGGTAGGAGCTACTCTCGGTGGCTCTGCACTGGCTAGCTATTGGTTTTTCAACAGATCAAAACACCTTTCAATGTTATTGTTTCAAATGTTTTCATCTATATTTAAAAGTCTTGAGAAGCTGATTGATGACTCCCTTTCTCTCCGTCTGTTCAGGCTGCTGTCTCGCTCCCACACCGCCCCCCTCTCCACTGTTCCTCCCTCATCCCCGTCATCTGCCTCACCCTGCGCTTCCTCATGTGGATCGGCCGCCTCAAAGATTCCTGGTGCTCCCTGCCGTGGATGCTTTTCATTTCCATGACGACGCACCACGTCCGGGACGCCGTCCGCCACGGCCTGTGGGTTTGCCCGTTCGGCAACACCGCGCCCGTCCCCTACTGGCTGTACGTGAGCACCACGGCGACGCTTCCTCACCTCTGCTCAGTGCTCATGTACCTGACTGGGACCAGGGATGTGATCTCCACAAAACACGGCGTAGCGATCGATGTTTAGACATCACAGACGCTCAGGTGACGTCTGACGAGAGGTTTAAAACCTTTAAATACTTGAAATACGAAGAGGAACTATGTATAGCACTTGAAATATGATGTGATTTTTCAGTTTATATGAAAATGACAACGCTAACTGTATGATGCTTTTCAAGAAAGGGAATATCTTTAATGTAACAGAACATTCCATTATGAGTGCCAGTCGTGAGTGTATTCTTTAAAATGTCCCTCTGTGGTTATACTGTAAGTATCTTAATCCCTTACTGAAGAGTACTTTTCATCTCTAATAGTTTTTATAGCTGTGAAATAGTTTTTCTTCTTACCAGACTACTTTTGAACAATTCTTTAGACAAGATTTGTATTTTCCTTTTCCAGTCTAGCCTCATCCTACAAACACTCAAGGAAAAGTCAACCAAAGGTTCGACCACAGGCTGTAAAATGACACCCACACCAGGTCACTTTCTTCTTCACTGCATCCAGCAGCTTCAGCACTGTCATCCTTCTGCGGGTTGAATTAGTCTCTGTAATTCTAATGAAACCCAACGCACATGTATAGCTTTTTGTATCCAAGTCAACGCAAATTCTGCCAAACGACAAATCCATGTTGTGTTTGATATACTTATCTGCAGATTCCTATTACGAAAGCCTTTTTTTTGTGCTAATCAGAGTTCTATTGCCAACTGTGTCAGCCACAGAAATGGAGCAGAGGCTTGAAGTTACCTAACATGGCAGGTTTTCCTGTTTGCTTGTGAAATGTCACCGTTTGGTGGTGTTGGAAACGCCACATCCTATTCCACGGAGCTGGTACAGATGCTGCAGCAGTTCAGTTGAGCTGGATTTGTGGCTTCCTTCTGCTGTGTTTCAATGTCAATTTGTTGAATTTAAGTTACCTGCCGGGTAAGGAAATATGGAAGCTGAGGCTGAAATATAAACACTTTTTGATGATTATTAACATATTTTCAGATCACATTTTGCTATAAATAGTTTAAATACCTTGTAGTATATTGTTATAGTAAGGCTTTTTCATTTGTTCTGCTGCTCTTTAAATTTCAACTCTGTGTGACTGAACGTTCAGAAAAACATTAACTCTTTATTTCATTACAGTGAATCACTTACTGGTTAAGACAGCTACTAAAACAGAGTTTTTAGAGGCCAGATGTAAACTGAACACATTCATATAAACACCCTGTTTTAACATATGCATAATATATTGTAATCTAATGCTGGGCTTCAGAAATGTGTAGTTTGAATGTGACAAAGATGTGGTTTGTGTAAAACTGGACAGCTTCAGATAAGTATTCTAAAATATCTGCCATGAAAAATAGGTTTTCCTTGAGAGACTTGTAGTAATCCTTGTTGTCCACTAGATGGCAGCTAGAGCTTTGTTTTCTTGTTTTTGCAAAAGGACATTCAATGGGAAGTTAATCAGGTTGTATTTTCTTGATGCATATTTCACTTCAATAGTATTTATTTTCTTTTATTCTTTACATCAGTTCCAAGGTACAAAAAATATTTTAAAATGGTGGAATAGTCGAAGTCACTAAAAAGTTTCAGCAGTTATTTTATCCCTGTTTAAGTGGAATAAGTGTAATTTCATTTAAATCATCACTTTGAGTAAAATTGCTGCTTTTTTTTAACTTTGTGTTTAATTTTGCACATTAGGATTCTAACATTTTTTTTAATGTGAGTTTTCAGTAGTGAGTGCCAAGATAGTTATAACTTAGTGTTTTATCTCAATAAAATATATCCTGTATAAAAATTTCTCTTTGTATATAAAAACAAGTCTTTTCTCTATTTTTGTACAAATAATATAATACAGAAATACTATTAAAAGGAGAGTTTTACTCACTGAATTGAGTAGGTGCTGTCAGGGGTCACATTTGGCCTGCGGGCCTTGGGTTTGACACATGCGTTAAAAGAAGCACATCTGTATTTGTGTGACTGATCATCATGACAATCTCACTCATAAGGACTCACTTTAAGTGTTTTTTTTTCTGTGAAAGCTATTGTGCTGAGCTGTTGCTGCTTATTGGGAATATCCTGAATCCAGCAGGAAGGAAAAGGTTTGCCTGACAGACCTGCCGCTTCACCCTCAAGTAAAAACTGCAGTCTCAGCAATTTTTTTTCTTTTTGTTTGTTGGGATTTTTTTAAAAGAAGTGTTACACCTTCCAGGCCTTACACCAACTGACTGGTTAGTAAAAAAAAAAAGAAACAGGAAGAATTTTCAGCAAAGGAAAAAGCCCGCCATACGCTATTAGTGGTCATGGGGACAATAAAAATGACTATCTCCTAATTTAAGTCGTGAGGAGGCCAAGCCCTGTGTGTTTGAACTACAGGATGTGTGAGCACACAAGATAAGCTTTCCAGGTACAAAAACAAAACACTGACTTCAAAGTCCATTAAAAAAAACCCATAAAAGGCAGTTTGAACATTATAAAATAATCAGTCAGCTGCAACATAAATGTATTTAGGACCATTTGTTACCTTTTTTTAGTTTTAAAAAACTGTTTTGACTTGACTATATAAAGAAATCCTATTGACAATGAAGAGGTTTCTAGAAAGGAAAATGTGATAAAATAGTATTTATTTCACAGAAACATACCCTTTACAAGAGGAGGGAAAATTAAAAACAGCTTATGATTGTTGTTGTACACATAAAGCAAGAAATTAAACAAAAACCCCAACCATAATCATGTGAGAGCAGATGTCTGAGTGGAATTTGACTTGTAGGATTTAAAGCCCACTGGTTCTCACACTACAGAGGGACACAGACTGAGTGAAATCTGTCCACAGAAACAAATGTTTTAAACAGGTTGAGGAAATACAGACTGTCAACCACAGAGAACACAGATAAATGGAACCACATTGTTGCACCAAAAAAATCCATCTTCAGGATAAATGATCAAATTTTTAATGATCAAACTCTTTAGTTTTTAAAATATGGGGAAAAACGGTATTTTTGCTCCTCAAATTTGCAGCATCTGGCTTTCTTTATGCTAACTGTAAAACAGAAGTTCTGTGCAAAACATTTTTAGAATAACACCTAAAGGAGCTGGCAGGATATTTGAATTCAATAAATTGTTATTCTGAATGTACAGAGTTTGAAATGAAAACAAACTGACAAATAAAAAAAAGGACAAACTGTGGTTTGAGTGACGAAAGAAATAAGTTGAACATGTTCAACGAAAAGCAGATGAGTAAACCCATCATTCGCTCAGTAACTGTACAGTAACAGCTTCATGTAACTGGGAAGAAACGTACAAACACAATGCAGGAGTGGCTGAACAGACATGGGTTATCCTCAGTTTCCTTTTTTTTTTTTTTTCAAATACTTTTTCCATTTATTTCTTTTCACTGATTTTACCTTTGAGAGTTCAACTTCAGTCATATTTGTTTTGCATTAGGACTGCTCCTAGTTGCACAAAATGAATGCAGCACTGAGTATATCCATGTCTGAATAAGCCCCAAAAAACGATTTATAAACACCACATACACAATACATATCTTTAAATGTAATATACAATAATAATATACAAGTAAGCTTTGCTGGGATCCATGCAACATATATGGAGCTAGCTTTAGAGAACATACAGTCATCAAACTGGAGAAAGTTTGACTTCGATGCACCTTGTGTTCCTGAACGTACACAATCAGTCAATGAATTGACAAAAACTTTGAATTAGCAGAAAAATATATTGAAAAAAAAAGAAACATGCACTGAAGGCATTTCAGAAAGAAAGTGCTGACATCTCACAAGGTAAACTTTTCTTATTTTTTTTTTTTTTTAAAGTCAGTCAAATTTGAGAAGTAGAGTGAGAAAAACTAGTCAGTTTTTTTTTTAATGGGGCACCAAGTGTAAAATGAAATGTTAAAAAAATTCACTTACTTGATAATTGTTAAATTTAAATATAAGATATATATATTTTTGCGGGATGTTAACACTGCTAAAGATAGCAGTTTGAAATACAGCTCAGATACCACTTTAAATGTTTAACTTTTACATTTAGATTTAGGATTTAATAGTTAAATATATTTTTTAACATTTAAATTTAACATTTAGCAAAAATTTAGATAAATGTAAGAACAGTGAGCTAAAGAACGGTTAGGGATGTTAGTGGAAACACTCAAAAAGTGAGCTAAATAATAACAAATATGTTAATGATTTCTTTACACTTCATTTTACACTTGGTACCCCATAGTTTATTGTTTAAACTTTAACTAACTAGTAAAATATTATTTTACTTGCAAATTTAGAATCTAATAATGTGCTGCAGCTGTGTAACACAAAAACTATCAAAGAGTTCTTTGTGTGATTTATGTGTTTCTGGTAAAACCATCCCAACTTCTACCATCTTTCTCCAAAAATGTAAAATATCTTCAGTTTTCCCAAACCCACTTCATCTAACATGGTGTTCAGAACCACATGCTAACGCCCGCGGTACACAAACCATCCACAAACATCCCACTTTAAGTGACATCAGCTGCAAGATAAATCTGCAGCTTCTACTGTAACTTTTATATTCTGCACTTACTTCATCATGATCTGTTTGCTTTGAGGGGAAAACAACAAAAAAAACAAAATGGTGCTGGATGGTGGGTGCAAAATAAAATATGGAAGGCTGTTGGAACATATAATCAAACCAAACAACTTTATGAAGCTATATTTTAATGTCGACAACTGCGACTAGGGAAAAGTAAGTTTAGCATGTTGACAAAATACTAAAACTGTTTAAACATTCAGTTAAATGAAAGGACATAAACTGCAGATATGCAGGATTTTTACATCCATCAAACAGAATTCTTACAAAGATTTCTAACCATTACAAGTGTAAATTTTGTATTCATTTTGACTAGATTATGGGTTGTTACTTTGAAGAACCCGTCTCAACCATTATATCACAAAACCGCTTGCCATAAGTTTGCAACCATCCAAGTGAAACACATAACGTCAAGTTAAGCAGAATACTTCTATCAATTTACTTTAAAGTAAAAGAAAATGTTTACAATTTGTTTAGTTTTTTTTAATATTTATCTAAACTGACAAGTTGAAGGTTTTAAACCAATTTTGGTACAAATTTTTTTTTTTTGTAATTTGTTTAAAATTCTTGATAAATCTAAACTGAAACACGTTTAATTTATACATACATGTTAAAAGGTAAAAAAGAAAATCATGTAATGTTTTTACATAAGTTTATTTCAACTATTTAAATGTATTAAGTCAATTGTTATAGTAACATCTGCTTTTTAAAACATTTGAACTTTCAATTTATTACTTTTTAAAATGAGCCTCTACGCACTAAAATTTTTTATTCAATTTTATTGAATAAGAGATGCTGTTTAAGCTCTTTAAGAGTCTTCTCAAACATTCACTTGTTTTGACAAAAAGCAATTATCAGGAATCTAGAGTGGATTTTAAATCTCTAGTATGTAAAACTATAATAAATAAGTGTGTGATGTAATGCTGGTGATCTGTGAAAGGCCAGTTTCTCTTCCTCACACAAATACTAATTGTGGATGGATAGACAGAGGTATATAAGAAACACAAAATAAAAAAAATAAAATACTACCTATATTTGACATGACTGACAAAAGAACAATAATGTAACATAAAATCATTCATGCAACCTATCATGATATCATGCAACGTAAAAGTAGTTATCATAAACCAGATAATGTTTATTCCCCAGCCTGCTATTTCTGAACCCTAATCTTTAAGATCATGTGTCCAGATTACTCTCTAACCCCACCCCTCTCCTCATCAGAGGCTCTAATGCCCGGGATTGCTGCTGCTTTGGCGTCACACACTCAGACACACACACACACCGACACAGACCAGCAGAGTTTATGCTTCCTTCACAGCACTGAGTCAGTTGATGTAAGAATGAACACATGATTCTGTTCCTTCTCACCGAGAAAACTTAAAACAACAAAAGAAAATTGAAATGCTCTGGGTGATAGAAGACAGATAAGCTGTTCCACAGTAAATCCTATGTTCTCCTGGTTGGCAGCTGCACATCTCCTCCTGATTTGTTGCTTAAAAAGGCACAAAGAGTCGTCCCACCTAAAGCAGCTTCGTTTGTGAGTGAACTCAGATGTCCCTGCTGCAGCGTTTATCCTTCGGTCCAATAAAGACTAAACACTGCTGGAGTCAAAAGAGCAAGGTCTGTTTTCCCGCACGTTTGGAGTCTGCTGAATCTTTTTTTTTTTTATGGGTAGCTCAGCTAGATGACGCCACTGAATATGTCCAGGGAAGCCTTTTTAAAACTCACCCTGCTGTCAGGTGTGAAATCCAAATAGGCATCCCCTTCCACGGGTTTATCATAGAAGCTCGGGCTGGAAATAAGACAAGCAGGGTGTCCCTGTGTTTACTCAGATGTCCAGCTGATGCATCAACTCAACCTGAGAAGAGTTAGTAAAAAAAAAAGAAGGAAAAACATTAGGATGAGCAAGAAAGAGAAAATACAACTGTAAAAATAAAAAAAATAAAATGTGTTCAAATGAGAATTATACATGTAATTAGCTGCTGCCTTAAAAGTGCGTATTTAAATAGCAGTGGTATTGGAACTATGCAGAAATATATTAACAGGGTTATAATCTGTGTGTGTGTATGTGCCAGCATTATAATCACAAGCTGGCTGGTTATCTGAGGGGTTGTCTCTAAGTTGTTTATAGCAGCTCTTTGAAACTTAAAAGAGAAAACATCAACTCCTCCACTCTTCTCACTGGCTTAGTGCCCGTTTGAGGATATTCTGTGGAGTTCTTTAAGAATTATGAGAAGTTATGGTTTTAATTAGCTTCACACAGAGAGGCTGCTTCTCATCCAAACCTACAGATAAATCCGTCAAATAGATAAAAACAACAGCAAAAAAAAAATGTTTCAAGCTACCGATATCTACTTAGCATTTGGACACAACACAAATAGCATGTCAATAAAAAGTTGCTCTAGAATTACTTTGCAAATGAGGGTCATCTTAGATTGGGATTGACTTCATCTTGACCATAGATGCGAGCTCCTGTTTGGTGGCGTGTTCGGTCCGCTTCTGTCTCATCCTGGGAAAATGCAACACTGTTATATAAAATCTCACTCAGAGACGGATTACACAGCTTTGAGCTGTGTGTGTGTGCTTTATATGGATCTTACCATACAATAAAGATGAGGGAAAGGACGGTGGTGAGGATAAAGACTGAGAACAAAACCAGCAGAACCACCAGACCCAAATTACCTTCATCCCCATTTACAGCATCTGTATGGGAAGAGGAAGAAGTGGGCATCAGTAAAACAGGCAGGTGGGAGAGAAATATGCATCAAAGCTATAGAAATACAAATTAACGTTCATAGATAACTAAAGGGTTTATTGAAATAGAAAAACAGGTGATGTGATAAAATGAATGAGACATCAAATATAAATAGGCAACAACACATAGTTCAGTAAAAAAAAAGAAGAAAAAGGATTTCACATTTTTGTGAAAGACCAAACAAAAACAAAAACAAAAAACCCTGTGCAGTCTTGGGTTAAACTGCTCATCTTAAAATTGCAGTTACAGCATTTGCGCAGACATGCACTAATTACACTTTGGAAAACAAAACCCATGCACAACAATACACAACAAAAACAGTCAATGAAAAAAAAAAGTTTGTGAGCACATCTGCAAATGATAACAAGCACATACACAGATTCCAAACAGTAAAAAAAACATCTATACCTGAAGAATGTTTAGCCCTTATTTATCTTTTGTTACATACACCACCTGAGTGTGTGCTAAGTTGCAGCTGCAGCTGTACTGTACACGTGAGCTGCTATCTATTTAACTTTTCATCCAGAGAACAAATAGTATTGCACAAAACACAACACCCTACAGGTGCAATTTACTGCAATTATATGTAATTTGATGATGAGACCAATCATGTTCATGTGAGGTTCTAGGTTGCCTGTAATAACTGTAAATAGTGGTTCTGAAAATAATGCTGCTTTTAATGACTGATTAGGTATCTTGCTGCTGCCAAAACAACAAGACATAAAACATGCTCTTCCTGTAGTTTGTATTTAGCGATGAAGCTCGTAGCTCGCAATACCAGATGCCAAACCAGACTGAGATATAAAGATTATGTTTAAATCTAGATAGAAATATCCAATTTAAATGCAAAACTTGGACTTTTTAACACAAGAAATGTTTTGTCATTACCAGGGTTTATGGTTGCCTATAACATGAGGATTGTTGCTGTTAAAGAAAAAAGTCTTACGGGTTGGCTTAGTGGAAGTGGAAGGTTCTATGCAGAAACCATAACAGTCTGGAGGCTCTGTGTTCTCCTCAGGGTCTGGGTTGGGGTCTTCTGTAAAGGAAGAAACAGACCAAAAAGAAAAAATAAAGTAGGTCCTCTGGACGGGTTCTTCTTTAATGAAACGTTTTGTCTCATTAGAAACAGACACACAGTTAGCCCTAGATATGTAGAACAGAGAAGGGTTTGAGTTTTTACTGTAGATGCAAGTTTGTTTATTTTTCTGTAGTATTAGCAAAATATCAAATGAACCACTGAATGAATATTAATGTATATACATATACAATTAAGTAGAAAATGCATTTTATTTAAAGGCCTTATCAAAACTCCCAAGGTCACCTTACAGAGGTCAATAATAAGATCCCAATAGAACGGTAAACACAATAAAAACAATTAACAGAATAAAACAAGCAACAACTTTAAGTAATAACCAGTCATGTGAGATAGTGGAAAATAATGATAGTTAAGGAGATTTATGATTATAATGTATAAGATTTCAGGCAAGCAGATGGAAAGATAAATTGGGAAGAAGTGGAGGATCTATGGGTGGGAGAGTAAATATGGAGAATTGACGAAATATATGGAGGCGCAAATTTGTTAATGGCCTTAAAGTAGACAAATCATGCTTTTAAATCCTTCCGTTTCACATTTAAATCATTCAGTTGGGGTCTTTATAAAGTGGAACTACAATGTTTTGGTTTGAATTCCTCCTTATTTTAACTTTATCAGCCCCTCTTTCACCAATTTACTGATGTGTCTCTCAATGCAGCTGGGACTCTTTAAGCCCCGCCCAGCTCCTGCTTCCAGACCGGTCCACTCCGGTTTGAGAGAGCGGGTTACGGTTTATAGCAGTGCAGAAATGCTTTATGTATAATTAAATTGAAGCATGTCAACAACAGAAGACTTGTCCATCCAGCCTTACATGTTGGAGCCAGAGACTGACCCAGAACCAGAGGAGAATCAAGACAAGGAAATTGTAGTTGATAAGTGTTATATGGCAATTCTGTCGTAGATAATTTGACAAAATAGTTCCGAAAACGTCATAGAAAAGAGAGAAAACTGACCAAGTTGAAAAATATGACCTAAACAATAAATAAAGACATCTTTGTAGCACTAGGGGAGACTAAATTAAACTCTTCTGCACTCCTAGAGACAAGTACAAAACAAAATGCATTTAACAGCTAAAAAAGTAGATTTTGCATGATATGTCCCCTTTAAATGAAAGGAGTAGTATCTTGTAAATTATTCAATATTTCATAGGAAGCCAGTGTAGTTGCTGTAAGACTGGCGTTATATGACAGAAGGAGGGGGTTCTGGTGATACAATGAGCAGCAGAGTTTTAAACAACTTGGGGTTTTTGGAGGAGTTTGTCAAGCAAACCAAAAAGAAGTGTTACAATAATCAAGGTGAGATGTGACCAGAGTATGAGCCAGAATGGATGTATTATTGGGTCTAAGGGATGGACGCAAGCGAGAGATGTTACGTAAGTAAGCTGACTGAGTGACATTATTGACTTGTGGAAAGATAAGGTACTGTCGAGGATGACACCCAGATTCTTAATCTGAGGCGAGGGAGAAACTAGAGAGGCTTTAATGTAAATAGAAAAATTGTTTATCTTGGAGAAGGTTGATTTGGTGCCAATAAGTAAGATTTCAGTTTCGTCACCATTAAGTTTGAGGAAAATTGTTGGGGAACTAGGACCTGATTTCATGAAGGCAGTTAGAGAGACAGGTAGAAGAAAGAAATTAATTGGGTTTAGCAGAAAGGTAAAGCTTGGATAGCAATAGCAATGAAACTAAATGTTGTTTAACTACATAACTTTTAGACATGGCCACCACAACCAACTAACATTAGAAAACACAAACATGACTATAACTCAGTTTTACAGATGCAATATATGGGTGAGGTGGAACCTGAAAATTGTTCTTCAACACATGCTTTGTGGGCAACACATCTTTGCTTAAAACCTTTGCGTTATTCACTGGAGTCAACCTTGTTTGCCTGTTAGCAACACATTTCATATACACAAGTATATTGTAAATATTTAGGTTTGTTACCATTTGTTAATTGCTCTTAAATAAACTGGCTAATATTGCATTTGTCTTTCTTTCTTTACCCACCTTCCCACGGTCTGACGAGTTGCAGTTGCGTCCACTCACTCCATTGGCTCTCAGGATTCACGTCATCCCGGGCTCGAACCTGAACCTGGTGAAGGTGACCTGCCAGGGCGTCAGATATCACAACTTCATCGTCCTCTCTGAAAATCTGTTTAGAGAGAGAGACGACACTGAATGTGCACATACAAACACATACAATGTTGCAGCAAGAACAAGCATGAGGGTTGAAATGCTTACTTAAAAGAGAAAACAAGATTTAAATGTGAAAACTGTGACAAACACGTGTTGTGTTTAATCTTAATGTATGTTTAAAATAGTATTCATATTTCAATGTACATTTTCTCCTAGTTTGAAGTGAGTTTATCAAAATTATTTACACTGAGTCAATCTTCATGTTTAGTTTTGACTTCACCTTTAACAAAATAACAAAATAAGCCTATGTTTTACTAACCTCAGACCAGACCTTAGAACCATGAGGCTTGTATCTGATGTGAAAAAGGAGAGGGAAAGCAATTCCCCGTGGCCAGGAAGAAGGATAGTGCCATGTGACATTAAGTTTCATTGGAAAACCCTCAACTTCTTTTGCAGACACAGACTCTGGAGGATCAGGTTTTACTACAAAGAAAGCACAGGCAGATAAAAATAATATATATATATATCAACCAAGCTTTATTGTTGCATCAAAAACCGAGTTAAACCATAAGTTACTCACTGCTCTTGTTTATGTAAAGAAGACAGCTCATAGCAGTAGAAAATAATAACTGCTAAAAAGCACTTGTTCAGCTGATGGATTATCAGTTGAATTATTTGCTTTTGGGGTCTGATAAGTAACCTTTGAGCCAAGGAGTCTTTCTTGTAAGTGACATGTTAAGAAAATAACTCCAGTTTCAGTTTATTGTTTTTCAAACTAGCTTTGATTTATTACCCTGAAGCAAATCCATTTTTCTGCATGTCAAATCCAACTTTTCCCCATTCTCGTATGTGATCTTACAAAGCTCATGAAGCCTTAATTGGGCCAATGTTGTCTCGGACCCAAGAGCGTTCGTCTCAATGACTCTGAGCATGTGGATGGTCTGCCAGAAAGCAGGATGGTGTACATCACAGTGCCTGTGGGTGAAGTCGTCCATGATGCAAGGCCTCCACTCCTGACCCTTCCCTCTTGAAAGCAAAGACGTAAAAGTATTTTATTTTCTTGAGTAAAAAGCAACAAGTGTAAGCTAAAAATGACAAAACACTATGATGTTATGAAGATGAAGGGAAGGCTTAAACTGCCTTTTCTACATATGATAGCTGAGACGCAGTAACCAGCGCTTACCTGAAGGAGGCATTGAACCCAGCTGGCAGGAAGGTCTTTACAGATTCCCTCCAGGAGCAGCGAACATGTGTGTGATTGGGCACTTGGCAGGAAATGCTCAGCAGCCCAGGGGGATCTGAGAAACAGGAGTCAGAACTTTAACTTCAATACAAAGCAGGCTTCTTTTTTTCCAGAAACTATTACACATGCAAGGCTTGTCCTTGGACATAAGTATTTGACCCTACTGTCCAGGACAGGATTGGCCACAAGACAAAACTCCCTATTACTCTGAAGGAAGCTCACTTTGGAAGCCCCTTCCTGTATAAGACAGTAACAGGAAGCAGAGGGCTTTGTGATGTTTGATATAATCTATTTCCTCTGAAAACGACTAGCTATACTCTGATTATCACTTTTTTTTATAAATATATGAAAAAACCTGAACCATTGATCTGGAGCCCTGTTAAACTGTTCTAAGGCCAAAATATTTTATGTGAATCTAAAGAAAATCACTTACGGCCCAGCCTGAGGCTAATGGAACGGAGGAGCCCGTTGTTGTCATAGCAGCTGTAGTTGCCTTGTGCCGATTGGTCGACATGATAGAGGACTAGTCGCCCGTCTGATGTCACTTTGTGCCACGGCAACACTGAGCTGTGGTTGTGGCGCCACTCCACAGGGATCCTGATCAGGACCATGTGGTATTTCAGTTATGTTGAGACATTTTCACATGGAAATCTTCAAATAATTTTCAAATGTGTATTGTTTTGATCTAATGTGCAAATGTATATAACTAACAGTAAACTTATTAAGGTTGAAGACTGATAAACAAACCATGATTGGGGTCTTTGACACATTTTTAAAGCAGCTATGTTGACAAAAGCTCAAATCCCTCTGATAAGCTTCTAGTTTTGTTTTTCTCACCCGATTTCTGACTTTCCACATTCCAGCGTCACGTTTGAGTCCAAGCGCCCGTACTGCACGTCTGACACTGCAAACAGTCACAGACACAACGCCAAGCATTAAAGCACATTTTATTCTTGGTTATAGAATCTGCACAGTGAGCAATCTGTCATACAGCGTGTCTGTATTGTATCTATTAATGCGACTAAAGCTCTGTCATTTACTGAACAGCCTGCAGTGTTACAATAACATGACCATAGAAGGTTGAGGACCCTGCAGACAGCAGACTGAGGAGTCTTTGGCACATATCCTGAAGCAATGTGCGTTTTTAAAAAGTCTGCTACTGATATTTTTAAGACATCACTTTATTTCAGGGAATCTACTCTGGGACATCTTAAATAACAGACAGACTTTCAGAAAACACCAACAAAATAAAAATAACATCTGTATTCTTCAATTTTATTCAAAATGGGTTTTTTTTGTTTGTGTGTGTGTGTAAAAGCAACACCTAAATGAAATCTACCTGTTGTGTATAGCATTTTGAACAGCCTTACTGGAAAAATAAAAGATTCAGCCTTACAAGATTATAACATTTTTGTAGATTGGAGCCATTTTAAAGTGGACATATTAGGGATGCAAGTTATTCATTAATGAATTAATGAATTAAGCACAGGCATCAACTGAAGTTGATTGATCTTATCAAATGACTAACGATTAATTGATAAGCAAACATTTTCTTAAAAACTTGAGTTTTCTCATAAATCAAGAAGTTCTTTCCATAACATGAAGGTTTATTTCTTTTTCTTTTTTTTTTTTTAATGTGCTGAATTTCAAAAAAGAAGCACATCAATTTATTGGGCCAGCTGTATTAACTACTGACTGAATAAACTGAAAATTGTGAATTTAAAACTTGGACATACTGATAAAATAATACAAAACACAAATCTATTACGTTGCTGAATGGTAAAAAGAAGAAAATAATATGTGAAACACTTAATTCCCCATGAACAGAGAGATAAAACTCATTAAATTATTAATATTATGATTATTATTATTATTTACATTTAGAATTTATTAATATTTCCTGATTCTTTACTTTTTAGTGCCTTCTTATTGCTTCCGTCTGTGGCTAAAACGACAGATTTTTTTTTCTTTAACTCAGGATTTTGTGTCTAACTGGACTCCACATGTTATTTGAATTATTATCATTATCAGTTAATCGAATGGAAAAAAATTTAATCTAATAAATCATTATTTGACAAATCATAACAGGGTTCCTACAGCTTAAGGGAAGTTGAATTTAGGACTTTTTAAGACCTCTTTAATGCCACTTGAAATTCAATTTAAAACCAACGTAACAATAAACACAAATGGAAAAAAATCTGTTAGTAACAATTCTACTCAAATGCTTATTTGAACACAAAACAACTAGCTGCAAGAGGTACTTGGTAAATTATTAAAAAAAAAAAATAAATGTTACCAATTGTTTTAACTTCAAATGATCCAGAATGCAGCAGCACGGCTTCTCACAGGAACCAGGAAGCATGACCATATAAGGCCAACTCTGG
>JARVJO010000592.1:0-15627 GCA_031762555.1 Cynodonichthys magdalenae | reverse complement strand
GAATCGTGAATTTTCTGTATCGTTGCACCACTACTGTTCAGTTATATATTTTGTCTACTTATGATGGCATTAAGGAGGTTCCTTAACTAGTTTGTGTTTGTTTTGTTCTTTCTCTCAGGAAATTAAACCCCAGAGTCACTACAACCATGGCTACAGCGAGAATGTCAGCCGTAAAAACCACGTGGATGATTACAGTACCTGGGACATTGTCAAAGCCACACAGTGAGTGATGTGTTTGTGTTGTTAATGTCGCTACTTAAACTTAGCAAAATCATGTTTACTTAATGACTGTATCATCATCAACGGAGCAAGTTGGATTTTATACAGTAAATTTTAACATGCCGCAGATTATGTTACAATACATGTTGTTTTTGACAACATATTCAGTTGGCAGCAAATGTATGAAGAGCATTTCTATAAAGAAACTATTTTGTCCTGTATTTAATAAAACAGTAGCACCAACAGGTTTAACATACTGACTGGTGAGGATGTTGGCTCTAGGGAGATTGTGACTGCTTGTAATCTCTGTAAGGGAGTGGGAAGGACATCCAGTGAGTTTTTATTTTTTTTATTTTTATTTTTTTGACTACAACAAAACTTGAAGAAAAAGTACTGAAGGCGGTACCGGACAATCACTTTTTGATTTAAATGTTTTAGCCCAGAGTTTGTTTATGAGGAGACTAAAAGCTCTCGTGTTTCTGCTGCAGGTACGGTATCTTCGAGCGCTGCAGGGAGTTGGTGGAGGCGGGCTTCGACGTTCGGCAGCCAGACAAAGAAAATGTAACACTCCTCCACTGGGCCGCCATCAACAACAGGATAGATTTGGTCAAGTAAGTCAGCTCAGATTATGTTTTTTTTTTTGTTTAGTTTTATTTAATGTAGGTTGAAATTACCAGTGCAGATAAACTTGCTCTGTTTCTCTGCACTATAATAACGAAAGTAGACATATTCACACATGACGTTTGTTATGGTTTTAACCCTCAGTGACATAATAGAGATGTTTCTTTGACAGCCACTTCTACATCTAGAAACAGGCCTGAGAATCTGTTCGACTGCAGCTGTGGAGGTGAACTTCCAAGATGTTGAACATTTAACCAGCGACATGCTGGTTGCCCTCGTTACACATGAAAAGCAGCTGGCAGATTAGTTTGACTTCCCTTATTTAGCCACGCTGCTGTTACTGAGAAACAAGCTGAACTAAAGGCATCTCCACTCCCAGATTAAGCTTTAATGTAGGAGAACTTTTGGATAAAAGTGGTTCTGGAACAAGTGTACTTATTATTTGTGACCTGTAACATTGAACCAAGGAGCTATAGTGCATTGGATGAAAATGTTGCAATAATTGCATTTTGTCAAAACGTGATGATTTTATCTATGGATTATTTGAATGAAATATTCTAAATGTAATCTTAAAGAATGTTTTGAAGCATTTTTCTGAGCAGTGCCAACAACTAACATGATTTTGAGTAGAAAATCTCTATATCTTTGATACTCTGTCTGCCCACTAGAGAGAGCCCGGCGGCGGGGGATCACATTAGAATATGAAAAAATAGGCTTCAGACTAATTTTCCAAATGTTTTAATGATTTGGGGGATAAATTAATCTACATCTCTGGAACTCATGAAAGATATCAAACTGTAATAGGGCTGCACGATAATGGAAAATCTTGCGATGGCGGTAATGTTTGTAAATATCGCGATGACGATATCAGGTGCGATATGTCTTTTTTTTCCTCCCCTCTGTACTTCCTACTCGATGTGACACTTAGCATTTTTGGCAATGTCATTTGTCATGTGTGAGCTTTTGCTGCCATGAGAACTCTGTCCTACTTGTTAAATATTGCGTTAGCATGAAAAATACAACTTCAAAACTCTTCAAATACATTAGTCAACAACTATTGCACTCCAAGCAGTCTTTTGCGGTATGAATATTGTGAACACCGATATTGCGATGGTGATATTTTTGTGATATATTGTGCCGCCCTAAACCGTAATATAAAGCCAGGAAGCTAAAAATGTGGCTAGTTTGACCAAATACACTTGTGCTTTAGAGTTTACACATACCCTGGCAGAATTAGATTATCTTTGTGGGGTATAATTCAGAGAATTTCTTTCACCTATGGTTGGTGATTGGGTGAAGCCATAAGTGAAAGAAAGTTTTTTGTATCATTTACATTTTCTGAAAAATAGTCAAAAACCACAAGTTCTGTCATTTTGGACTCCTCAGTTGGTTGTAAGATTTTCTTTGCTCGACTTAAATTGAATGCTCTAACATAACACCCATAATGCTCCTCTGCTTTGTTTTTCTTCTTTTGTTCATAACCTCTTCCAAAAAATTGCTAATTGTCTATCCTCTATTGTTTACACTGGTCACGATGTAAATATAGAATAGATCAACAAATCTAAGTCAGAATTGGACAAAGTATTAGGAATGTTGTGTTTGTGTGTGCAGGTATTACATATCAAAGGGAGCCATAGTTGACCAGCTAGGAGGAGACCTTAACTCTACACCTTTGCACTGGGCCACAAGGTAACACACACGATCCGACACCTACTTCTGTCAGCATAGTCTGACTTTTCTGCTCTTCAGGGATGTTTATACGTTTTAAGGCTGTTTGTTTCGTTGAAATGCTTAACGGTTTAGAAGTGGAATCCCTTAAAGCAAAAAAACTCAAAGAGCCACTTGGGTACGCTAGCTTTTACAACCTCCACCTACCATCAATGGGTGTGAATGAAGTAGGCGTTCTCTCATCTGTTGCTATGACAACAGTCGAGCTTCACGTGCACTTTTTTTGCACACTCCAGAGATGGCACCTAATATCAGCATTTACTATTCATGTTTTTTTTTTTATTTGTTGCAGTGTGAAATGAACACGTCAGACAAAAGGCAGACGATGATGCTAGCTTGTTTGCAAAAAAAAAAAAATATCCGTGAATACATTAAGCTTCACCCAGCAGACGTACCTATTAAAGCTGAACCTGAACTCTTCATCAGTTTTTATTTCTGACCACATGAAGGTCACACAAGCTTCACCGCTCCTCCCTTTATTCAGCCCACTACATCCTTTCCTCTTGAATTATTGATGTATTGATTCAACAACAGACATCTGCTCCAGCAGCACTGGGTCACAGACACTCTAGAGTCCTGTGTCACCTCACCCCCACCAGCCACCAGTGACCTTTAAGAAGCCCCCAATCTCCTCTGTCTGACAACAGCACTAAAGCATGTTTTACTCTTCATTTTCCTCTTTGAATTTGTCAGTATATATTTTTTGACCACCCTGTCAAATGTTTGTAAAACGCTTTTGTCCTTTACTCATTAAGGACTAATTATAAGTGTTTTCACAGCAACAGGCTGTTAAATGGAACCCCGACTTGCTGTAACAATAAACATTATTTGATGTTATATTATTTTGACGACATTTCCTTCAACTGTAAAAACTGTTTAGTTTTTATAAATTGAAAAAAGTATATTTATCCCGAGTAGAGATGGGGGGGGGGGTGCAAGCTGAACTCACCAGTGACTTTCAAAATAAACTGATGGCAAAAAAGGATGCTAGAGTGCTTTGAGTCCTTCCTTGAAGGAGCTAAATGTCATAGTTAATCGTGGTTAATGTGTTTGCCAATATAGCCCAACCCTAGTCACCACCAGTTGCTGTGTTTAAAAAAAAAAAAGTGGGGGGGGTGGGGAGTAAATAGTAGTAATAATTCTTTGAATTGGCCCGTTTTAGCTGGATTTGTGTTTAAATTCAGTGCCCATCACTAATTGTTACTATACAGCTCTGCTCATTCAAGTCTTACAGTTATTTTGGACCTTTTTTTTTCTTCCTGTTTTGGATCAAAATTTTAGCTTGTAGATAGTTTGAGGAATGGTTGCATCCGATCACGACTGTAAAGCCGGATAAGTCAGTCCCTCCAGAAAGTTGCGATGTTGCGATCGCAGCTATTAATGCAAATTGGGTCATCTTTCGCAAATTTTGCACAGACTTGCAATTTTCACCCGTCATCGCAACATTTCTGCAAATTTGACCAATCACCATAACTTTTTCTGCATTTTCTTCATTTTGGACCAATCACTGCAACTTGGCTGGATTTTGAGCAATCTCTTTAGCTCCCTTTAGCTTTCAGTCCGATGTAAAATATGCCAGAGAGTGGTGCCGAGTAGCAGCGGGAACTTGTCAAGTCCGTAATTACATTTTAGATTTCCGTTTTGACCAGAAGAAATTACATACGGTACTTCAAAATGTCCTTTGCACTTTAAATATTATGTTAAAACCCCGTCTTTTTGGGAAGGTTACATGCAACTATTTGTAAGATCATGTTATGGCAAAAATAAAGCTTGAAAAAAACAACTTTTTGAAAAAGGTGCCGCAAAATCAGCAATTTTACGCCCCAACAATCACAAAAAAACACTGCAACTTCCTGGAGGGACTGATAAGTAAGCCTAACCCTACGTATTTGTTCTTACTGTTCTCATTTGTCTACATTTTTGTTTGTGTTTTTCTCTTTTCCAAGACAAGGCCATCTATCCATGGTGGTGCAGCTCATGAAATATGGCGCGGACCCATCTTTGATTGATGGCGAGGGCTGCAGCTGTGTTCATCTGGCTGCCCAGTTCGGTCACACTTCGATTGTGGCTTACCTCATCGCTAAAGGACAGGTGGGAATAACAAACACTGCATGAACAAAAACAAAAACAACATTTTGTTTGATAAAGTTGAACTTGTGTACTCGTTTGGTGTTTTTTTACCAGCGTCGTCCATCAGAGGGCGCCCTGTCCCTTCAGTTTTTCTCCTCTGCACCTGTAGTCGTCTGACTGTTTCTCTGTTACAGGATGTTGACATGATGGATCAAAACGGCATGACTCCTCTCATGTGGGCAGCTTACAGGACACACAGGTACATGTTTATACAACAGACGTGGGTGGGGATATACAGCTGTTAAACAAGTTTGTCCTTTTTCATTTAAGAACTTTCACAAACCACAACATGATTTAGCACTTTCTAGAGTTTGGGAAATACAAGCTAAAAAAAACTAAAGGAATTGCATTTCCTGCTAAAATGCAATGTGAATGCTTATTGCTGAAAGGTTTTTTGCTGAATACCTAAAAGAAAAAGAAAATGGGGGAAAAATTGCTAGAATATCAGAAAACATTTACATCAGTTTGTTACCCTGATTTCTTCCTCCTGTTCTGCAGCGTTGATCCCACCCGACTTCTACTCACCTTCAACGTGTCCGTCAACCTGGGCGACAAATATCACAAGAACACGGCGCTGCACTGGGCTGTTCTGGCCGGAAACACCACCGTCATCAGCCTGCTGCTGGACGCCAACGCTAATGTTGATGCACAGAACATCAAGGTAACACTTAGCCGCTGTCTCTGTCAACCAAGGACATGGCATCTTAGGACCAAAACAATGTTTTTATAAACCAGGTTTCTAAAGTCAGCCATTATGTCCTGTTATGTCCCAGTTATTAGGAGCTTAATGTGACAAAAAAAAAGTTCCAGCTGGTAAAAAAATGTATTCTATTATTACCGTCCTTGTGTTTATCTTCTTGTGTTTACAGTTTTGAGTGTCGTTTTTTCCTGTTTCTGGTGTATTTTCGTGGCATCATTCCAACGTTACAAACAGGCCCGGCATAATTACTGCAGCTCATCATCAGGGTCGTCTTTCAAAAACATTTGTAGAAACGGAGCCATGAAGAAGCCAAGAATATTTTTAAAAACACCAAACAAAAAGAGAATTTTGGAAACACAATGTATCTGTGTGGACATGGCCTTATTTTGAGCCTTAATGCACTGAAAGGCCCCGACCTAGCCTGGGTTCAGACCCAGGTTCTGAGTGTTTGCATGAATTGAGATTAACTTCACTTGAATCATTTGCAACAGCTGTAAGGATTCTTCACACTAGTTCAACTAAACCACTGTAGCGAGCTACCAGACAAGCTAACATTAGCTACAATTAGCTTACCGTCTGTCATCTTATTTGACATCTAAAGTACCTGCTCCTTTTTTTAATTTGAATAATTTCTTTAGTCAGCAATGCTGACTGAGTTTGTAACACACTGGTAGCTCAGGATGTAAAAGTAGCTTAGCTTTAGCAGCTTAACTTTCTAAATGTCATCTTTCCAGTTGTTTACATTAGTTTTAATGGGACAGTGAACAGAAGCTGCTTATGTCTACCTGAGTAACAATGTGTTAATCTCTAACTCAAAGATAAGTTTTGATTGGGTATCTGCCCACCAGATCATTTTTGTGCAAGATAAAAGGTCGTTTATGAAAACCTTGGTGATATTTTGTCAAATATATCAAATTTTAGAGTGGGAGTTCCCACCTGAACATCAAGGGTTCTGTAGAAACGTTTAAATATTTTTAAGTCTGTGATCAGACGGCTGCAGCGACCGATCATCTTTTGTCCTTTATCAGGGCGAAACGCCGCTGGACCTCGCCAAGCAAAGGAAGAACGTTTGGATGATCAATCACTTACAGGAAGCGCGGCAAGCCAAAGGTTACGACAGCCCCTCCTACCTGAAAAGACTGAAGATGGATAAGGTACAAACAGTCCCTTCACTGAAACACCAACAGAAAGACTCTGAGTTGTGAATGACAACAGGTTTGATTGACAGCCACTGTGTTACCAGCCTCCAGCTGTTAAAACAGCCTGATGTGCTGTTGGAGGTAGTTATTACTTTGTTTTTTGTCTCGTTGAGTCACTGCTTCCAGTCAGCCTGACAGGAAGGAGGATGTTCAGAATGATCTCTTGCTTTCAACAAGACGACTGCAGGAAAGCAGAACAAAGCAGCAGGAAGTGTCTTCACCTTACTGTCCTTGTTCTGATCACAGCGGGGTTGTTCACATCCGTTCTAACAGAACGGTTTTCAATCTCTTCAAAGCATCTGAAAACTCTGTTTTAATTCTGCTGAAATGTTTTGTCATTTTTTTCCTCCCCTGCGGGAATATTAGCTAATGAAGGTAAATAAAGTTAGTGTTCCTCTTGTCTGCTTAGAAAACATGTGGCTGTTTGATAGATGTTAGATTTAATATCATCACGCTGAGATGTTCGGCTGTAGTGAGCCCAGCTTTAATTTGTAGATTGTTTTTGCTTCTTAAATACCTTGTATTGTTCTCACAGCTAATAACAGGTCTGACCGCTCCATGCTTATCATCTAATAAGAGGGTTTTCATCAGAATGAGTCGTAAAACGGGACATTTAGGCAGAGCAACAATAATTTCACAATATATCAAAAACGAGGGAAAATCTGGTAGAAGCTTTTTATTACTGTTATTTTTTATTTTCTCTAACCTTCTGTCGTGACATCAGTGTGTTCAAAGCTAAAAGGCACCTAGTTGTTCTGGGTAAAAGTACATTATCTCACTAAGCTGTGACTGAAACCACTTAGTGACTCAAAATAACGAGAAAATATATGTTCTTATTATTTCACTGCTCATTTCTGCCCTCATCGTACCTCAACCCGCTTTGTTCCTCCTTGGCAGCCATCTCCAAATTTATGATTTTGATTTACTACACACACTACGAAAACGTTTTCCATGAGTGTGGCTTCTAGATGTAGACATTTAGTGCTGTAGCTTCAGTGTCAAAATGTAGCGCTAGCATTTACAGACACTAAATGGAGAAAGGTTTGATTAGTTTTCAAGAAAATACATCTAAATGTTTTTGAATGTTCATCATGCAAACGTTTTGAGATGACTGGAAACTCCTTAATGCATGAATGAAAAACCTGACCCCAAATTTAAAATGTAAATTTAGACAGATTTCTTTGAAACCCCTCATCTCATCGCTGCTGTCTGTGTTTGCTTATTCTCGTCTTGCTTTTTATTTACCATCCTGTCTTCCACATTCCTCCTGTCCAGGAGTTCCGACAGAAGGTGATGCTGGGAACGCCGTTCGTTGTCATCTGGCTCATCGGTTTCGTCGCCGACCTGGACATCGACTCCTGGCTCATCAAGGGCGTCATGTACGCCGGCGTCTGGGTGGCTGTGCAGTTCCTCTCAAAGTATGTCTCAGGTGAAAAATACATAGAATAGAAGTGGAGTGAAGAGTTGTTTCATCAGTTTTAGCTTCCTGTTGATTCAGCCTTACGACCCACACTCACTCATTTAAACTGTATTCCTTCTGCTTCTGTCAGTGGAGTCGTGCTCCTAACCAGAATGTTCCTCTGTATTTGTTGGACTGAGTTATATCTGTGGTTGTTTGGTTGTTTTTAACCAGGTTGACCAGGTTGATAACATTACTTCCTGAGAGTTTTATAACAACATAATTTGACAGACCTCATTTTTGAAAATAAATGATTGTTGCAACACCGTTGTCTCTCTCCACAGAGCTTTTTTCGACCACTCCATGCACAGCGCTCTGCCTCTCGGAATCTACCTGGCAACCAAGTTCTGGATGTACACCACCTGGTTTTATTGGTTCTGGAACGATATCCTTTCAGACTGGTGTTAAATGCAAAGTTAATGTTGGCATATTGAAAACTCTCGTGTGTTTAGTGGAAGGCTTGTTTGGAGCTTTGTGCACGCCTCATTAGTCGGGTAAAAATAATTTGGTTTGAGCCTGATGGATTTGCTTCTTGTTTGAGCTGCAGAGCTTTTCTCTGAGGTATTTGACAGCTGGAGGTTGTGCTGTTTGCTTTAACTCAAGTGTTTCTTGTCACTGCCTGAATACAGATTAGTGCCTCTGTTGGTCTCATCTGTATATAAGTAAATGAACCTGAACACTAAACCTCTTGTTTTTTCTTTAACTAGAAGTTAATGAATATCTGAGTTAAACTGTGACCTCATCACAAAAAGAAATATACCATGATATTAATCTCATACAAACTTTATCCACACAGTGTGTTTATTGAAGCACTTCTAACCTCTAAATAAAACTGTCAATATGGAGTTTTTGGACATTAAAATAATTGGGTTAATAATGATTTGAACAGAAGAGAAGCTGTTTTGTCGTTCTCCTTGACTCCTCGGCACATCTGCCCTTTGCCACGGTCCATATCCCCTTCCTGGTCAACAGCCTGGCTTTGTTCTACAACTTTGGTAAATCCTGGAAGTCTGATCCAGGAATTATTAAAGCATCAGAGGAACAGAAGAAAAAGGTGAGAAGTTGGCTCACAAAAAAAGACAATGCAAAAGTTGTTTAAGAACAATTTTTATTATTATTTTATAATATTATATATTATTATTTTTTTTTTGTTTAAAAAATTAAATGTTTTTTTTTATGTTGCTTTGTGAACAGAATGTGGGTTTATGAGAATTGCAAAGTTGTTGGAGTTCTATGTTTCCAACAGGGAATTCCCACTTGAAGGGTATTCCAGTTTAAATTTATGACTTAAGTGGTAAATTCCAACTACTGGGCTGCAGCAAAAGTAACGAAAATGCAGCTAAATGTAGACTTTACAGCATATTTCACCAGCTACATTTAAATCCTGTCGCTCCACCTAGTGGTGAGATGTCATTTTGCAGGTAAAATAACCAACATGCATTATGGGAGATGTAGTTTATGGTCAATGCTGGCTTTAAAGCAGCCTATTTTAAGACATTAATACATCTTTGGAGCTTCTGGCGGCTACATAAATTGCCTCGATGGGCCACATTTGGCCTGTGAGCCTTGAGTTTGACACATACTTTTAGATAAAATACTCCAGAAACCTGCTGTAAAAAACAAGCTAGTGTAAACGGCTCATTCGCCAAATACTTGAGTGATTTGTTTTTCTCCCTCCTCTTTTTCAGACAATTGTGGAACTGGCAGAGACGGGCAGCCTGGATTTAAGCATATTCTGCAGCACCTGCTTGGTAAACTTTTCTTTGCAATCCTTTTGTTCATTTATACAGTAAAAAAAAAAAAAAAAGTAATCCCAGTTTTTGTTTTGTTATAGATACGGAAGCCCATTCGCTCCAAACACTGCGCCGTGTGCAACCGCTGCATCGCTAAGTTTGACCACCACTGTCCCTGGGTGGGGAACTGCGTGGGTACGTCAGCCTCACAGCCACAAGAATCACACACACACACACACACACACATCTCCTAACAAACAGTGAGAGTTCTGTTTGGTTTCCTGTGAGTTCTGGTTAGCGCTACATCAAATGGTGTAGATGGAATTTGCAAGATGCTACAAATAATTCCACAGACAAAAGTTGATTTTCTTCACAGAAACATGATTCAGAATTGAAAACGAATCACAAAATGAGAAGTTTAGACGACTGAACGGCTGTTTGTAGATTTTAACTCAAAGGTTTGAAGTTTGAGATGAAAGCTTTGAGTCGGTCTAAATTTTGCTTAATTGTTTGAAAAGAAAACCCCCCAAAAAACTTTTTATTTGACCTTTTATTTAACCAGGTTAGTCAGTTGAGAACACCTTCAAATTTTGTTTTGTGCAGGTAACATTTGGTGTCACTTGCCCGACAGGGGAAAAAAATTAAAAATTGTCAAACCCTGAGGAAAAAGTGGAAAAATGTTAGTTTCTTCAGAATTTTTTTTAGTAAAGCAACAATCATTTTTTTATTTTCTCAAAACCAAACATTTTGGTCAACTCAAGAAGTCCCTCGAATCCAATCAGACCTGCTCCTATTGTTGCATCAGGTCTTAATGGGTTAAAGCAAACATCCTGGAAAAATGAGCCAGTCAGTGAAGACAAGCTGAACAAAAGTGGAAAATGGAGGCAGAAACAAAAGCAAACGTCTGTAAAACCGACTGGAGGCAGCAGGGGAAGGAAGAACCGCAGGATCTGTGAACCCTTCCTGTTTAAAAGCACGTGGGTCAGGATGAAACTTTTAGTGAGGAAACTGTCTGAACAAACATGAAGGTCAGCTGTGCTCCCCAAACATCTCTTACAAGTGGTCAGACTGAGATACACATCCTTTCTATTTTCTTTATTGCTCCATTTTCACAGCTTTACTGGTTCAAGTGACATTTCTGTGGTTTTAATCTCCCAAAAAGCTGCGGACAGCCTCCATATGTATCACTGTGTTTATGAAGTAATCTGATTACTTTTGGGTCAATGTTGATGCAACATGTGATGACTAAATCTGTCAATGCATTTGTTGCACCGATACAGCTTCAAGTTATCGTACAATACCAACACTCACATTTTAATGCCGTGGTAAGACTGATTTCTCCTGTTAGAGATTATAAAATATTTGGATTTTATTCTGGTAATAATATGACTTTATTCTCATAAGGTTAAAACTTTATTTTCGTGATTTAAAAAAAAAACAAAAAAAACTTGTAGTTTGACTTTAATATTTGGTTGTAGAAATCCATTTAGTCTTGGATAATTAGTCTGCTGTTCCCTTGACTCTAGTTCACTCCCTACCAAATTCTTTTCTTTTAATTAAAATGTTTATTTTCTTTTTAAACTGCTGCCCACATCTACACCAACCCTCAATCCATCCTGATCATTTAGTTGAATAAACAATCTTTATAAGAGTGTGGTTTAATAACGGTCTAACCATTACTGGTTCATTAATTATTAAAAAGAACGAAGGGGGCGGGGCTTTAGTGATTTGATTTAAATGAATGTCTATTATTCTTGAGAACATGACAGAATGTTTGTTTTCAACAGGAAGTGGGAATCACCGGTACTTCATGGGTTACCTGTTCTTCCTGCTCTGCATGATCTGCTGGATGATGTACGGCTGCATCGCCTGTAAGCTCCACACCTCCTTTGTTCTCTCCATTTCCCCCCCACACACAGCAGCTCCTCCATTCCTCCTCTTCCTCTTTTCCGTTTTGTTCGTTCTGTCGGCAGACTGGCGGGTGCACTGCGCCACCAGTTACGCCAAGGATGGCTTTTGGCTCTACGTGACGCAGATCGCCTCCTGCTCGCCCTGGATCTTCTGGATGTTCGTCAACAGCATGTTCCACTTCATGTGGGTGGCCGTGCTGATCATGTGTCAGCTCTATCAGGTACGGCGGCAGAAATATCCCCGCTCGAAGGCGGACTGGTTTTTAACGGCTGTGTTCTTTTGTAGATCGCTGCTCTTGGGATCACCACTAACGAGAGGATGAACGCCCGAAGATACAAACACTTTAAAGTCACGGCCACGTCCATCGAGAGCCCCTTCAAGTGAGTCGGGGTTTCATTGATCTGAGTGGAAGCGTCCGTCAGAAAAGTCCTAACTGTTTTGTTTTGTCTTGTAGCCACGGTTGCATCAGAAACCTGATAGATTTCTTCGAGATCCGCTGCTGCGGCCTGATCCGACCCGTGACGGTGGACTGGACCACGCAGTACACAATAGAATACGACCAGACGTCCGGCTCAGGCTACCAGCTGGTGTGAAGACGGACGAGAACGAAGAAACAAAGGAAGCGGGGGGGATAAAAGAGTGGATGGATCATTTAAAATGTTTTGGAGCGGCGACACCCCCCCTCGTCAGCATTCATATCTGGGCGATGCTGTTCTCGGGAGCGCTTGTTTGTTTTGTTTTGTTTTGCTTCAAATGTCAGTTTTATGTTTGTGGCTCATCTCTCCACTACTGATGACTTTGGGCCAAGAAGCATGCAGTTACTGGGCGTCGTCCCCCCCACCCCCCCAGCACCCTTACTACTACTACTACTATTAACCTCCACCATCAGACAGCGCCTCTCCTCTCCTCGGCTTGTTGGACGGTGTGTTGCTGCCAAACGCAAACGGAGAGAGAGAAAGAAGGTGTTTTTTCATAATAAAAGCTCGTCTGCTTTTGTTCCGGAGACTGGAAGCTGCTCGGCATCATCAAAGGAAAAGATTCTGCCCCCCCCCAAATCATATCATATCTTATTTAAGGTGTCACAGCTGATGTGCTCTTAAAGGAAGTTTAAAGAAACCGCTACAATAGGAATAAGGGAACGTCCTGTTTTTTTTTTTAAAAGCTCAACTTTTAAAGCGGAGGATTAGCTGATTTATCGGATGAAAGTGTTTTCGATTCCAGGTGAAGCTGCCGGAGGACTTCCTGCTTCTCCTGCAGGGCTTCCTCCAGCACGTTCCACCGTCAACATCCTACAGACAATGTGATATATTTATTTTAAAATTATTTATAGATAAAGTAACTAGCGCAATCATTTTTACATTTCACATCGTTTTAGCTGGAGAGGTTTTATAAGGAAGCCCGAGAAAACTCCAAGTGGTACAGTGGGTGTATTTATTACGAGAAATAAGGAAAGTTTACAAAAAAAAACTTCATTCCGAGTGTTTCTCTTTTGAAGCTGTAAAGTCTTATTTGTTTTGTCTGCCTACAACATTGCACTGATTGTGTTTTTATTATTTTTTTTTACTTTCTGTGTGTGTTTTGAAGAGAAAGCCCAGCAGCTGCGCCTCACACCAACACTTCCATTGTTTGCAGAGAGGAGGAAAAATAAACAGAAAAGGGGCGGGGCTTGTCGAACTGTTGTAAAGAATGTGTATTTGTACATACAACTCAGTTTGCTCCTTTTTAGTCAGTGTTAGCCAAAGGTGCTCCTGGACTTTAATTTAATTGTTTTTTTTTTTTTGGTTGAATATTTCCTTCAACCACAGAGACTATAATCCATGTATGACTGTAGCTTTTAGTGACGTCCCACTCTGCTGTTTATACGCATTTTAACCCCCGAAATACCTAAAAACTGCTCCCGACAAACTCCAATGCATGTACGATACTTGGGACAAGCTGGGCTCCCCCCCCCCTATCTACACCACCTCGGTTACCATGGTGACAGCCCAGCAAGCCACGTGTCTGTATATAGTGAATGTTAAATATATTTGCAAGTACTTTCCTGCATTATGTCCATATTTTTTGTTTTATTTTTTTCTCTCCAACTCTTTCAATCCAGTGTGTTTCGTGGAAGTCGTCCTTCAGGTTGCCAGACTGTTTCTCAGCTGGGACATCCTGTGCAAGTGTGTAAATATATCTGAATGTTTCATGCTTGTGGACTTTATTCTTCATATTTTTTTTTTATTGTCATACATTGCTGGGTTTGTTATACCACTGGATGTACAAATTGTAAAGCAAAGATACAACAAAACTAAGGCAAACGCCTTTTTATTTCTAAAAGTAGAAATGTGATCATGCAATAGTTTGAAGGAACGGGAGGCGGTTTATCTTCTAGAGGCCTCTGAGATGTTCGGGCTCTTGTGTTTGCATCATGGTTCTATGTTTCTGAGCTCCACTGATGTCCCTGCTGTCAAACGAACACAACTGTGTTTCATATCAGTAACCACTTCAGTTTGAATAATGCCTTTTAATGTAAGCTTTGTTTCCTACAAGCTGATGTTTTGGGTTTTCAGGGGCTCATTCAGGACTTCATTTCATTTCAGAACCTTTTCAGTCACACAGTAGTTCTTCCGGCAGCTTGCCTCTCGCCTCACCATGTCAAATGTTAGAAGAAACTAAAAATAAAGCACATAATCATCTCCAGTGCCTCTCTGCCCACCTTCAGACACCACTGTAACTCCGCTTCAGATGTAAACATGGGCATGGTTCAGTTTTAATGGCTTTAATAATAAAATCCAGTCAAACGTCATCACTTTGTGTTTATTAGTAACGACGGCGCTTTCAGAGAGAAACGTTCATCCTGTGGACAGGATTCTGCTGAGTCATCACTGAGCGTGAACCAGAGCTCCGGCTCCTTGGCCGTAACCAAACCCTTTAGGTCCAAAGTTCTTGGCGTAACAAGCTGGAAGGAAAAATAAAAAAATATATATTTACAAAGTGCAAGATGATGTGAAAATATTTTTTCCCCATTTAGGAGCAGCAAAGCAGGTATTTTATAGTTTTTATTTTAAAGATCAAAATTTCAAAATAAAATGAAGTCATTAAATAAAATGTATTTTTTTTTTAACTGTTCAGTACAAATCCTGGAGGATTATTGTGGTAGTATTATGTTAAAGACAATCAATCCTGTTTTGGGACCATTTTTGCTAGAAGATTTTATAAATTTAAAAATATTCAGAAAAAGTCTAGGGGAATTTAGTTTTTTTATTTACTTATGATCAAATCCCATTAAGATCTCTGCTGTGAGGCAACAGTTCTAACCACTGATCCATCCCTTTGGGCTGGCCAAAAATATCTACTGTACATTTTAAGATATGAACTGTATGAGAAGTGTGAAGAAAACTAAAATAAATAAAACTGTTGCCAGTGACTCATAGGGTACATGTGTTAAACTCAAGGCCCACAGGCCGAATGTGGCCCAGGAGAGCTTCAAAGATGTATTGATGTCTAAACATTTAAAGCTAACATTGACCAGAAACATCTTCCATAATGCATACTGATTATTCTACCCTCAAAATGATGACATCCCACCATGCACAGGGTTTTGCTGCAGCCCAGTTACACTGGGAAGTGGGAATTTCCCACTTGCAAGTCAAAAATTTAAACTAGAACACCCCTGTAGTGCGAATTCCCTATTGAAAAGTGGGAGCGTTCCAAATTCAAGACAGCAGCTACTCACAACTCATCAGTAAGTAAAACTCTTAATAGTATTTTTGTAGTATTTATTTCACTCCTAGTCATACATGTAGTTTTTAATGTTTATAAGATGTGTTAAAATGTTTCTATGCAGGAAATGCCATGCTCAGTTACTCAGTTACAGTTGTGGTCAAAAGTTTACATACACTTGTAAAAAACATAATGTCATGGCTGTCTTGAGTTTCCAATAAG
>JARVJO010000489.1:0-15636 GCA_031762555.1 Cynodonichthys magdalenae | reverse complement strand
AAAAAAAAAGTAAAGTCACTAATGATGAGAAAATTCATTAATTCTTCTACTGAAGTGACTTTATAAAAAAAAAAAAATAAAAAAAAAGTGCGGATGATTAAATAATATGCATATGAATGTTCTACGTGAATGTTAAGACCCCCAAAAGAACTTGCAAACATGTGCCCTCCATCGGGCCTCCACAGGTTAATAAAAGGAGGCTAATAAAAACACTCAGAACTTGGGACCCTGAGAGCCTAGAGAAACCAAACATGAATCACACCTGTCCGGGCTCATACAGATCTGACTGCGAGAAGTTTGTGCATGTACGTGCATGTTCACGTGCATAAAAAACAAAATATGTTCAGAAATTGAACTTTTTGGGGGTGCGAAATAGTTAAATTCATAACTTCTCATTGGCAGGTGCTGCAGGGGCCAAATTTTAGGTGCTCACATCTGGTGGGACATAGTACATGGATTTGAGGTCAAATGGACCCTGGACTGGTTAGAAAGTTTTAGCCCTATAACCAGCATCCCAGTCTGATGCTCTAGGATTTCGGTGAGACATTTGGATGAGTCTGGTAGTTAGTTGGATGAAACCTTTTTCATTTTGGTCTGGAAGGCTGATGTTTTAATATGTCATTCTGGGGGTCAGGAGGAACATGTCAGAGGTGATCATGTGGTTCTAGACCCCTGGGTCTGTCAACCAGGGGCTCTTACCCTCAGAAAGTGGAGATTTTTCAGGAGTTTGTGGGCCCACAGTGGGTCCACTGCCCATGAAAAAAGGAGTGTGATGAAGAGATGAAGAAGAGAGTCCAGGCAAGATAAGTTTTAACATGTGTGGAACAAACACAAACTTTTCAATAGTAACCATTTTATTAGGATTCCAAATAAGAGTTTGTATATTTCCCCACACCTGTGTTATTTAACCAGTTGCCAACAGCCACAGCCCAATCAGATACTTGCTTAAATATAAGGTGGGGTAAGAATTTTTTCAAAGTGAGTTGTATTTGGTTCCCAATTTCAAAATATTTAATTGGGGGTTAACAGTATGTTCTGCAATGCCCGGGTTTGTATGCAGCACTGTTTAAGCATGAACATAATATCCAGAAAATAAATCTAATAACTTCTCACCAGTGATCAGAGTTCCTCTTTACAAAAACCAAACTGAAGAGCCAAGGATTTTTGAATCCAAAGTAATAGAACATACAGGAACTTTGATTCATCTCTTTGAGCTAACGATGACTGAACTGAAACACTGAACAAAGTAAACATTGTAATATTATGAAAAATATGATGTAGATCCAAGAGCAAATATTGTTAAAGTTTTTTTTAGCTACCTATACACACCCTTGACTAAAGGTTTTACATTTTTTGGCTGCTAGGTGCTACAGGTATCACTCTGTACTGTTTTCATGTGGAAGCCACTCATAATTAACACTCCGTGCTTCTCAGTCATCAGTCCAAAAATGCATTTTTACTTTTAAAAAAATGTCATACATAATGTGAAAACAGGAAACAAAAGTATTTTTCTTGAATTTCCCAACAAGCCAGCCAAGTATTATTAAAGGTAAAGTGTCAACATGACGAGGTACTACTACTGTGGTAAAAGTACAAAGTACTGTAATCATTCTAACTACATGTCTGCTTAGTCTAACCAGAGTTCTGCTATCAGTGTCTGCAGTTAATTTGACTTGAACTAAAAACTTGATGTCAATGATGTCCCCAGCCTCTCACACAGTCTGCTGGTGACAGACACCAGCTCCCCTATAACTCAGAAAGGAACAAAGGATAGAAGAAAATTAATGAATAAAAATTAAAATAGAGAAAAGACATCAACTTGAAGCAGAGGATACAATAAAATAATATATTACAGTAACATTTTAAAAAGCATTTTAGTAACTGATTATTTTTGTACTGTTTTGTAAGTTAATAAATAATAAAAAAACCCACACATAAATAATTGAATATTAGAAACTGAAATGAAACAGTTACATTTTTTAATTGATTTATAAACCAATATGGCCACACTTTTTTAAAGTGCTGGTTACTCAACAATAAATGGCAAAACATTGATCTCCTTCACTGTTATGATATTCTACAGTTGCCATGCTACAAATAGCTTCCTGCAAGATGGTGGCATATATTCTAGTTTCTTTAGATTTATATATGAACACTTTTCTAAAATAATGGCCTAGGTCATATTTTCAAGTTTGTCAAGAATCTGAAAACATGTCATATAGTACATTTTTGGTAAGGTATTTTGCTTCCTGAAAATTTTCTAAAAATGACAGACAGTTTTTTTAGGAAGAGGACAATATATATATACAAAGATGGTGCTGAAACTAGTCATGCCAGTGTTTTTCTTGTTTGGTGGGAACAGTGAAGTTAATAATCTTTAAACACCTTTCAGCAGAAGCTGCATTTTTGGCAACGACTTCAACTTGGAGTCATGAAATTCTGATTTTGTTTTACCAAATAATTTTGGAGATTGGAGCCTGCATGGTAGATAGTAAATGTGCTACAAGCACCTAAAGTACATTCATACTAAAACACCAAATAATACAAACACAAACATACACACACACACACATATTCATTGATGCCCAGAAAAAGATGTTACAGCAGCTTTTCTGTTCAGTTCAAATCTAACCTGAAACATCTCGTTGATTCAGCATTAAAGATTGTTAGAATCAAGGAGTGTCTTCAGACTTCAGACACCGCAGTGTCTCAACCTGCAAATTAACATTGTGTTGTAATAGGATGTTAAATACAAAAAAATATAATGCATACATACATATAAAACACACACACGTACATATACTGTATATATATATAGTGGTTTTGGTTATGCAGCATACTGTGGTCTGAGACAAATTTTACAATTGTAATTAGAGCAAAAAGAATTCTACCAATACACATATACTTATGTGTATTTTTTTTTTTACCTTAAAAATCGTATAAAAATGGTTTTATTGTTTTTAGCCATACTATGTCAGTAGTACTAGTGTACCCTGTAGAGCAGCACTGGTGGATGTCAGATGTGTCTGTCAGTCCCAGTTTAAGTCCACTTGTATCTTTGTGAGGTACAGGGCGTCTTCTCATTACTACAGTAAATCTACATTGAAATCAGGACTCTACAGCCCCACCCACAGGAGCAGCAGTAGTCTGTGAAACTGGTTTCAGGAAACAAAGATGTTTTGATGTGTGAGTAAGTTACTAGCCAAGACAGTATGAAAGCAATAATGAAAAGCACATGAATGTTATAATACAATAAAAATAGAATAAATGTAATATGTAAATAAACATATTTAAAAAAAAATATAGGAGTATCATGTCTAATTAACAAATGCAACACAAGGACAATCAGCAATGTCTGCAATTTTTGCAGAAAGTTGTAACTTAAAATAATATATTTTTTTAAATAAGTGTTTAGTTTGGTATTAAAAGCAGCAAGACTGTAGGTTTTACAGGAGAGGAACATTAAAACTAAAGGTGTTCCTTTACATTTAGATTTTCTTAAAAACCTGCAATGTGAGAAAGTGTCCCTGTTGTACAAAAAAAAAAAAAAAAGTGAAAAACAATGAACTACTGGTACTTTATTCAGAAAAACAGCCAAACCTATATTCTATGATACAAAATAAAAAAAATTCTGAGAACGGATTTAACACAAGAACGTAAGTCTTACTGTCAAATGATGGAATTATTATTAAAATGTATTTTTATTACCTTTTTACAGTTTTAGATTTATTGTTTAAGTATTATTAGTTTTATTTCACCAACGCATACAAAATGGTATAGTTCTGTAAAATTTCATATAATAAACTGTTATATGCCATGAACATATATACATATATATATATATATATATATATACACACACACACACACACCTTTTATGTTAAAACAGTTTCCACAGCAAAATGCAGAGCAGACACACAGTAACACACTCATACCTCCTTGTCTGTACTTTTCTCAACCCTCCAGTCGGCCATTTTGTGACATCTGAGAACTGAAGCAAATACATCCCAAAATGTCCACCAAGCAGAACAAATTCCATGAAACAAGACTTGAAATGTGTCTCCATAACTGAAGAGGAGTGTGTAAATCCAGCTGTAGTTCATATTGAAGAATTTTTAATTTTTTTTCTATATTTATTAATATTATTATTTTTTTTCTATTCAAGATTGTATCAATTTTCGCTTGGAATTTTCCCAGCTTTAAGAAAACTCTTCTCTCTCTCTCTTCGTCTGGCTGTGGGCCTATAATCATGTCATCTCGCTGTGCTCCCCTCTGCCTCTGTATTTTCAGAGATTTATGCATGATAGAGGCCTCCGTCAGAGTCCAAGCGCTAACCTTTACAGCATTGGCTCATACTTAATCCTCTCACCCTGGAGTGACTGAACACACACACACACACACACACATAAATTACACTTGTGTTAGACACCCTCACAGTAGTGTGAAGCCTTCTCTACTTGTTCATTTAACTTATTTTATTAAGCAAGATTGAAGACTCTCAAAAGAAAATGTCCCCCAATATTTTGCTTGTTTTCTGCTTTAATGTATTACTGAAGAACCTAGAAGTTACTATATGAGGGTCATTTTCAGTGTTTTACTAAATGCTGACTTTTTGACAAAAAATAAAATAAAATAAAAACACTTTAAAGTGAAAAATAAAAACTTCACAAGTAAAATCAGATCCAAGTTTGACAGGGTAGTGAGAATGTAAGAGACGATGAGTGAAATTCATGTTTGATGTACTTTAAGTAAAACAAGACAACTTCAATCCCACAAGCCCCACCCCACCCTCCACAGTTTCTCTTTAAGTTTCTGTTCCTTATTTTTCCTTCTACATTGACGTTTTACGGAAACATTCGTTCCTTGGATTCAAAGTTATACTTTTATTCGTGTTGTAAATGAGGTATAATGTTCATGTTGTGTTCTTGTTATATATAATGGGTACATGTTGGGTTGACTGGTGGTGTAAGAAATTCAAGATCAATACGTTGAAAGTCTTAATAAAATAGCCAAAAACCAGAAAACTTTATGCTCAAACGGACTCCAATCAGGCCCACAGCAGCCAGCAGCAGGAAAAGGCTTTGGTTCGCTCTAAAAAGGTATCTATCTGGAAATAATACAAAAAAAGTAATACAAAACCACCAATTAGGAATCTTAAGCTGATACCTGAACCACCTCAGGTGACTCCTTTCAATCCAGAGGAGCAGCAACTCTAATCTGAGTTCCTCTTAATGACAGAACTCCTCACCTCATCTGTAAGTCTAAACTTCGCCACCCTACAAGAGAAGTTCATTTCAGCTGTTTGTATTCAGGATCATTCCTTTGGTTAGGATCCATACCTTATGATTATAGATGGGAGCTAAACTAGATGAACTAGTAAATCAAGAGCTTTGCCTTTTGATCTAACTCTTTCTTCACCCTGACTGAAACAATGCCCTCATTACTGCAGATGAGGCATGGAACTATTGATAAATCTGTTGCTCCAACCAACCATCATTCCTCTTGTTTTTCTCTGCCTGAGGCTGAGACTCATCCTTGACACGGAGTGAGCAGTCCACATTTTTCCAGTTTGGAAGTGTGGTCATTCACTAATCGAGAGGTCGAGGGGTTCAATCCCCAGCTCCTGCAGTGTATTGAAGAGTTTATAGACAAGATACGGTAAACCCATTGGTTATTAATATATTTCATTTTAGTGCATGAGTGAGAATATAAAAAAGTGTTCTATTTCGTGTGTACAAACATGGAAACAAAGCATTGTATTTGTTTATTTATTTTATTTTTTATTTAATCTTTATCTTACCAGAGTGTAGGTTTGGCAGTATGTATGTGGCTGGAGGAGAAACTGTGTAAAATATTATGCAGAACTGGAGTTTTAAAAAGTATTTGAAGTCTTTTGAGAGCAATGTTTGACACATGCTGAATATTTTAATTTTATTTGTTTTATCCTCTTGTGTCCCAAGTTTTTGCTTGGCGTGTATTTTCTCCTAGCAAATTAAGATTACTAAGATTAGTAGAACCTCGTAAAGATAAAACCAAACATTGGTTTTGAATAATAATGAGGTGTTGCTGGAGCTCAGACAGCATCAGCTGTCACTACAGGTATGATGCTACATTTGTGCATCAGGAGCGTCTGGTTTACATGCAAAGTCAATGGTGGACACACATCTAGGGGCGTCTAGAAGCCGAGCATCGTGTCTGGCTTGTTTTGAGCAGCGCGGTTCGAAGCATTTTAAGCATTTTCCATGGATGCGACCAACTAATCAGAGAGACTCTGCTCTGTGACGTAGCAGTGGATTTTTCTACGTGACAGTTTCCTGAATGTTGCCCACTAACCTGAAACAGACGGACAGGAGCTCTTTAGCTGAAATCAACAGTCTGTAGTTGGTGTTCTGGCTGGAGATATCAGCACCGATGCGGGTCAGCGGCTCGTTAAACTGACCGCGGTGTTAAACTGGGCTCGGGACAAAAATAGTTCTGAAAGCGAACCTCGTCAGCTCCTGTGGTGAAACTCATCGAGCAGACCGCCTCAGAATTATCTGGTGAACTAATTGTAAATCAATTATCTGGTGAGCGCGACATTCACTTGCTCTCAGTAAATAAAGCAAAGCCACTTTATACATTTCATCCGCTTACAGAGACCAGCAAAGGAAAACAACAGAGCCTTTTCCCGTCGCGCGTCTATGTTCACACTGAAAGCGTCTGACCTAAAACAGCACAAGCAGCCAACTGCACGCGTTTGGCGCGTTTTTGGATGCTTAAATGTAGCATGATAGCTGTGTTGGTTTGTTTTGTATGTTGCAGCCCCAGCATGACATCAGAACGGTCAGTTCTTCTTCAAACATGGACCAAATGGTGGCAGCATGTGATGAGCAGATCCCATGGCCACCACAAAACCAAACCACCACAGCCTCACAAGGTTCCACCATTATGGACCTCATAAAGGCCTCAACCACAACCCTGCAAAGACTTTCAAGCTTATCAATTTATTTTGTTTTTACTTTGTTGCAGAGTCACTAAACAATTTGTCCAGCCCCAAATCCTCAGGACTATACAGAGTCATGTATTGTCACGACTCAATCAATTTAAATATTCAGAAAAAAGGAAAATGGATAAAACCTAATGCAGCTTTATCTTATAAATTTAATCTACATTATGAACAAGAGTTTTGACATTTACAATCAAATCTACTGACTGACTCTTTAATAAATGATGGGCACGGAGCGGCAGCTGCAAACTGTATTTAACAGATGCACACACAGGCTCCTCCTCGTTACTCCAGTGACTGAGACAGAGGACACAAGGGGAGGACAGTACACGCTGTGCAAACATCACATGATATCATCTGAGCCTTGGTGGGAACGCCTGGTACGGAGCGGTGGTTGAACACGCTTCATTAAAGTGAGCAGTTGATTGAATCAAAGCAAAGTCAGCAGCATCAGGATGCACCTTTCTCATAACAAAAACAGTGAAGTAAAATATCTGCCAGAAGAAAATCTCATTTAAGTTGAGGTCAACAAACAATTTGAATGAGCAGATGAAGCAAAACACCTGACAGTGAACATGGCAGAGGTGAAATCAGAAAGTAAATTTAGCTCAAACTTGTCAAACAATATTATAAACGATGGTTCAGAATATTTCCAACCTACATATCTCACTAATAGAAAACATCTTGTTAGAATATTTCAGTTGAATCTTATCTAAATCTTTTTTTAATATTTCTGTCAGTGACTAACTTGACCCCAGGCTGCCTACGTCAAAATAAATGCACAGAGAAATGTACTGGTCTCTTGAACAAGTCTTTGAAAGGACTGGATCCACAAAATCTAGCTCCTGTCTTTATTATGAGCCTAAAGTCTGCTCACTGGAGGTAGTGGAGCAGCTGCTTCCCTGGTATTTTTAATTAGGAGGCCTGATTCCCTGGACTTCAGTTTCTACTTTACTTTGTTGGTTACCAATATAAAAACCATTAATTCTGTATTTAAATTATTTCCTACATTCTGTGCTGCTTTTACTCATTTTTGAGTTGGTTCAGTCCAACTCCAAGCCAAAGTTAGCTTCTCATCCAGACAGCCTTCAGCTGTGAAGGTTAGAGAGAAAGTTAAATGTTTGCTGTAGCTGTTTCTGACTAAGAACCAGGCAGAATAGAGTCAAATCTGTGAGTGACATCACACTATTTAGTTGTGCAAAGCTATTCAAGAGTTCATAAGAAGGAAGAATATAAATCCTTTGATGCGACTCTTATCTCACCTGCAGGTGTGTGAGACTCAGTGTGAGTGTGTTGGGAAAAAAGATGTTTAGGATAACACTGACTTAAATGTGGCCTAAAAGTAAAAGTTTAGCAAAACTTGTCTTTAGGTTTCACAATTTGTTTAATAAAGTGAGAATCTGTCTGTTTGTGTTGGACTCAGCAGATTTTTTATAGACTATGCTGGAAACAGATTTTACCCTTTTATTAAACATCCAAGTAAACATCAGTAAATCAGTTCTTCTGATCCTAAAACTAATTATATCATTTTTGTTATTTTCATGTTGACTCAGCTTCCAGTCTGATGAATTTCATATGGACATTTCTGACCTGCAACAAATTTGAATAGATTTTTTTATATATATATTTTAAACAGTTGCTGCTGTGTTACAGTCTAATTTACATTAACTCTAATCCTAGAAGTACTTTTTATTTGTCTATATTTACCTGTTCAGTTTGTTGTTTCTCTTCCATAAAGCTGTTTTAGGATCAGATTTACTGAGCAGCCTGTTTGGTTTTACTCTGACATTGGAGAAAAAACATGACCTGTTCAGCAGGTTCTGCACTTACAGATGCATCCAGTTTTATCATTTTCTACTACAGCAAGAAAACAGTCTAAAACAATATTCTTTATATTTATCTAATTCTAATTAGTTACATAATTAAAGTTTGATTGGATAAAGAGAAACAGACTTTTAGTTGTTACTGTGTTAAACTGATCTTCAGGATTCAGCTGGAAGCACCACATTCACATGATCTCTGGACTCGTTGAAAATTTCTGAAGAATTTTACAAGTTACAGCGGTAAATCACCAATCTGACGAGAATCGAGTGGAGCGGCACTTAGCAATGGAAAAATGCCTAAACATTACAGAGAGCAACTCTCTTCTTCTATCTAAGTAAAAATGATTGTTTCCCAACCACAACATGCACACACACACCATCATATGCTAGTGGAAATGAGGGTCCTTCAGACTTGATGGCAGGACCCTCAATGGAGCATTAAATTATGGAACAGCGGTATAAGGCAAAATAAAAAATAAAGAATACACACAAACAAGAAGGAACAAAAGAATAAAAGTGAGCAATAATAGATGGAAGAAATAGATTTCTATTACATATATATATAAATGTAATAAAACAGACTTACAGGTGCTGTTTTCCCTTTTTCACTCCTTTAGAGGTTCCACAGAGAAATCTGAAGAATCCTCTGAAAAAGGGAAGAAAAGAGAGAAGACAGTCGGCTGAGGGCTTTTTTTCCTGAAACACAGAACTACAGTAACAGCTGTTACAAAAAATAAAAATACTGTATTTGGGATTTTAATTTTACTATTCTTACAGCAGCTCTTGCCTGTTTGACAGAAAATTATAATTCATGCTTTATAAAAAATAAAAATAAAAAAAAAGACTCATTTCATGAGTCTGGCCCTCGGAGAAGTGTGTGTGTTTGTGTAGTGACCCTGCGTGTGTGTGTGTTGGGGTTACAGTAGTGTGTCAGAACAGTCACAGCCCTGTAGCGCCATCTACTGACGGTGATGGTATAGTTGGATCTCAGGAGCTTTTTACAACAAAAGATTGACTCAAACAATAAAATAAAATCCCATTGAAGAATACATTATGAAAGTGCATCATAAGTTTGCTAAAATTAAATGATCTAAACAGCAGGTCAGATAAAAAAAACTCAAAATCATTAATTTTATTGAGGATAATAGCTTTAAAAATAACTTGAGGATCTTTAGGAAACCCTGCAGTTCAGGGTAAATGTAGAATATAAGATTTTTTTTTAATACCAATAACATATACTTACTAAAATTATATGTTTGATATAAGAAATGTGATTTAACTGCAAAATCATATTTAATCCTTTGTATTGTAGAACATGAGAAAGACACATTAGTTTTTACTTACTAAAGTAATTTTGAAAAAAGGAATATAATGATTTTATAATTTAAAGAAATGTTTTTTGAAATTATTTTACCAATATTAAGGTATATTCCAGAATCCAGAGAGATTAGAGGTAACGGCTTGTTTTTGTTAAGACTTCTAACTTTGTGTACAATCCTCTGAGATGACTTTCATTGGTGATCAATTCTACAGACAATATTTTAGCCAAACATTTATCAGAAAACACTGTTAGCTTGAACTGGTTCAGCTGACAGCCTTGGCTCAGACACCCAGAGCAGCTTATTTAATCATCAAAGACTAAAACGCTGAGTCAGCTTCATTTGTCTCTGGAGAAATCTGCTCATCCAGAATGAAACAATCATCTGTCTGTGGGACATTTATCACACGCAGACGGATGGTTGTTCCCGGAAAAAAAATAAAAACATTTAAAATTAGTAGCAAAAGTATTCACCCAGTTTATATTTTTTCTATTTTGTTGTCACACAACATGAAATTTAAATAATTTTTATTTCATTACAAGTAATGGAACTACACAAAGCACAAAAACATGTATTTAATTGTTTTGTTTTTGTTTGTAAGATTAGTAACTGGTTTATGCACATGTATTCACTCCCTTTTTTAAAGCCCTAAACATTAACTTCAGAAGCCTCATTTACTATCCATAACACTCAAACCACGTCAAAATTCAAAGTGTTTTTTTTGTTTTTTTTTATGTGTTTGTGTTTGTACTTGTTTTTGCTACAGAGTGAGGACCACTTGCAAAATAATTACTAATGGGAATGGGAATTGGTAAAAACCCATGTGAGCGTGGGCCTCGTAAGTGGGCCCATTACTCTCCCCAATGAGACACTGGGGTTTTCATCAAACCTACGCATCCCTTGGAAGAAGGACACCAGGTTAGAAACACTCAGTGTCCATAAAAGGTTCTCCAAGAATTATTTTCCTTTGACTGCTCAGGGCCAGACTGTGGTCTAAGTAGTGCAGAGAGGTCTCTAATTCAATGCCACGGGCATCACACAGTCCCGTCACCATTTAGTGGCGATTGAGCAAGTTGTGTCCAGTTAAGACTCCAACCAGTGTGCTTAGAGTTTTCCTTGTCAGGGCAAGAAGGGCTTTTCCAAACCTAGGATTCGGGCCATTTATCAGTTCTGGTGCCTGTCTACAGTCTGTCAGCTCCCTCCTACGAATTGAGTGTTGACGTCTGTAATGCCGCATTTTGTAACAACACTGCATTATGTAATAATGTAATAAAATCAGGTTTCAAAATTTTATAAAGCAACACTACAACTGCATTATGTAATAAATGACATAAAATATAATAAAAGTCTTCAACACATTTTTTAATACTCACAGCCACATTATGTAATAACATTGTTACATTTTGCTGTGATTATTACAAAATGCAGTGGTTGCTCTTTGCAGAAATAATAATGTAATAAACAATCACAGACTACCTGCTTTTGTTCATTTTAATCTATTGATTAAAATAAACATTTTAACCATTTACTCATAATAAATGATCATGTTGCAGATACATTTAAATCTTTGAAACTTTGGTCAATAAAAGCCAAACTTTTCATCCTTTAACCAACACAGGAGCGTGATGAGCCTGGTGCAGAAAGTCAGCGCATCTGTCTCACCCAAGGACCAATGTGCACCATGCGACGCATGGACACACACACACGCAGTCTCATTTTTATATCCCCGTGAGGACTGTGGACGGACTTACATTCATTTTTTGGTAATTTTATAGCCTAACCATATCCATTTACTCTAAAATTAACCTCACAGCTTTGTACCTGATCCTAAAACTAACCTAAACTCAATTCCCACGTTGGTCTTAAACCTAACCCCCCACCCAAAATTACCATCCCTTTTGTGGGGACAAGACATTGGTCCCCACGATGCACGTTCGGTCCTAATGAGGCTACCTTTTTCGGGAAAATGGTTCCCACGATGCAGCAAAAATGTGCCCACACAAACAAGCACACAAACACACATTCTTGTATTTGCAACAAACTGAGGACATTGTATTGACTTCCATTCATTTTGTAATTGTATTTATGCCTAACCCAGACATTTTCCCTAAAATTAACCATTATTGGTCTATAGCTAACCCTAACCTGAACCAACACTTAATTCACACTATACCTCTAAACCTAACCAGGAAAGCACAGAGCTGCTAACAAAGTGAGAATATTGAAGAGGTCCTCACCTCACTTTGATAGTAACTATGGCGCAAATGGTCCTTACTCTGTAAGTAAAAACAAGTACACACAATGTCCCACTTTGACTGATTCAAATTACTAAAAGTAAAATAATAAAATAAAATAAACGACTAACATTATTTAATGGTTGAATTTGCAGATAATGCCTCCTTATTCCTTTGCAGGAGGAGGAAAGGAGAGAAAGGCATGAAGGAAGAGACAAAGCTGTCAATCATAACTCTCCACTGCAGTGTTTAAAGATAAATACGTTAAACTTTATTTTAGTTTTTTAAATAGGTTAAATGTGAATGACTTTTACAATCACATTCTGTTCCCTTCATGAAAAAATGAACAATTTAATTTACTGATCCCACCCACTTCTAAGTCTTTGTTTTGCTGTGTTTTTGTTTGTCATAGTTTCTATTACATTCTGCATAAATCAAATCTATTTTTCTGCTTTGTGTCAATTTATTTATTTTTAACCTCAGTAGAGGCAGCATGTTGTGCAGCTGACGCTTCATGCCTTTCTCTCTCCTCCTGCAAAGGAATAAGGAGACATTATCTGATGGTTTCATTATGTAGCCACTAAAATGACGTTAGCCGATTGTTTATTTTATTTCTTTATTTATTTACTTACTTTTAGTAATTTTAATTAGTCAAAAGTTGGACATTTTGTGTGTGTGTGTGTGTGTGTCACATGGTACACGTTGGTCCTCAGGTGAGACAGATGTACTTATTTCTGCTCCGTGCAGGACCCCAGGAATCTGGCTAAAATATGAAAAGTTTGACATTTATTTATCAAATTTTTAAAGGTTTACATGTTTAGTATCTGCAACATGATCATTATTACAAGTGTGTTTATTAGGATGAACAAAAATAGCTGGTTTGTGATCATTTATTACATTATTACATTAAAGTTTCCACAAAGAGCAACCACCGCGTTTTGTAACAATTTCAGCAAAATGTATGTTATTACATATTGCTGTTTTAGTGCTGGTTTGTTACACTTTGAAGCCCGATCTTATTGCATTATTACATCATCCAGAGTTATTACAAAATGTGACGTTACAATCTCTGATCCATGCCTGTAGGGCAGTCCTACAGACTGTTGTTGAAATGCTCATAGCAGGCTCTGGTCCTTTGAAGTGGACCTGACTGTCAGCTCTTGCAAGGCAGTCAGCTCTCGTTAGCATTAACGTCAGTATATCCTGGTACCTATTTAACAGTAGTACTGTTTTCTCAGGACAATGTTAGGGAAAATGTCTGGGTTAGTTACAAAAATGGATGGAAGACAATACAAAGTTCTCAGGTTGATGCAAGTACAAGGATGTGTGTGTGTGCGTGGACAGGTTTTTTGTGACATAAGAGAACTATTTTAAGACAAAACACCTACATGTGGGGACAACTGATATATCAGGACCTAAGCGGAGTCTCTGTTTTGTTTCAAAGTCATTGGTGAGATGAGGGTTCGATTTAGGGCTAAGTTGTGACTTGAGTTTAGGTTAGTTTAGGGTCAGGTATATATAACTGTGAGGTTACTTTTAGGGTAGGGAGTCAGGGTTAGGCTGTACAAATGAATGGAAGTAAGGGGAATGTCCCCATATGTATAGATGGACAGCTGTGTGTGTGTGTGTATACTTGTTTCTGCTACAGAGTGAGGACCTCTTGCAAAATAGTTACTATCAAAGGGATGTCTTTGGTGTAAAGTGAGGACCTTTTCCCGCTACTCACTTTTTATGGCAGCTACAAAGTCTTCACTTTGATGCAAGTACAAGGATATGTGTGTGTGGGTGTGTGTGTGTGTGTGCGTGCACACTCACAGAACCTGCTCAGTATTCATTGTTGGATTCTAAAGAAAGAAAAAAAAAGCTGGTCATTGCCTTCTTCTTTTATAAACTTTATTCCATGCAAGTAATTGGATTTAACATTTATTAACATTTGAATTATTACGTTTGTGTTGATTTAAAACACAAATTTTTATACACACACACAAAAACAAAACAAAACACTGACGGGATTGTGGGTGATTGGTGGAACTTTTTGATTATGGAGAGACTTTGTCCTCAGGTAAAGTCAAACATCACATTTTTATAGCTGGTAATTATAGTTATTTGGTATAAATTAAACCCTGATGAGTGAACCACGAATCTTCTAATGTCCATCTATAAGTACAGACTTTCAGCTACTCACTCACCCTGCTGCCATTTGTTTTTCTTTGTTGTTAAAATAAATGTCTGCAACAAAATGCACTGCTTGAATAATTTATAATTTTATTTATTAGTATATTTGCTTAACAAATACTTTCTACTGTGACTTTTACCATGTTTAAACTATAAATTGAGCACAAGAAGCAAAAGCTAATTACAACTATTCTGTCTGTCTGAGCCATGTCACAAATATACTCCATCTCACCACAGAATGCAGATCTCAGCAGTTAAAATACTTCCTAAATGTCTGTCTTTCAGAAGAGATGACATCCTAATGCCTGGGGCATCTGGGGCCACCAATGATGGTCAGTGTAGCATTAGGCTGTTTACTCAATGTCTGCAAAAGAAAATACTGTAAGTTCCATAAACCATGAACAGCACATGGTGACAGCTGGAGGTTACTGTAGAAGATATACAGTAGAGACCTGAACAAAAAACAAAACAAAAATAAACTAACAAAATGAACTACATGTGCAAAACACAGATTCTATAAAACTGTACTATTTGGTAAACAGAATAAAACGTTTGATTAGTCAGTGATGTTATGAACAGCAAGTTCTAGTGATAATTAGCTTTTAAAGGGTCAATATTATTTTTCAATTTATATTTTATATTTTTTTTAATTTATATCATGTTATAATGTTCTCCTCTCATCAAAAACATGTCCAGAGTCTTGCTTTGACTCAATCATGCATGTTTGAGAAATCCTGTGCTGTCCTGAGGCAGCCAGGCAGGAGAGCAAAAACTAGAACCACCTTTTGGTAACATCTCCTCCCCTGGGCTGAGTCTAATGCTGCGTTTACACTGAACGCGATTTGAGCTTCAGGAGCATCAGGTTTACATGCAAAGTTTATGGTGGATGTGCGTCAAGCAGCGTCGGGAAGTGCTGCGGCGTGTCTAGCGCGATTTGAGCGGCGCGATTTCAGTGATTTGGGCGATTTGAGCGTTCGACGCGCAAATCTCTGGAGTTCAACAATCTGAACTTTTGCAGCTCGACGCAGAGCGTCAACCAATCAGAGAGACTCCACTGTGTGACGTAGTGACAGATTTCCCGACGGGACAGTTTTCTGAAT
>JARVJO010000460.1:0-19737 GCA_031762555.1 Cynodonichthys magdalenae | reverse complement strand
ACCAGAGTCATGAAGAAATTAGCTTCTCAGTTACAGAAGGGCAAAATTTATGTACAAAAAATAAAACACTACATGACTTTGTAATGCTGTTTTATTATTTTAATTTGTTTAATAAATACACTGACGTGATACAAGGTAATACAAGTTTGATTGCTTTTTGATGAATGTCTATTTTGGAGTTGTAGCCCCCCCTGGAGAAAAATCCACCAGCCGCCAAAGCTCAGCTCCCTCTTCACCACAACAGATCAGAACTGAGTCCACAACCAATCTGTCTGTCAGTCTCACGCTCCATTCTTCCCTCACACGTGAACAAAACCCTAAAATACATGAACTCCTCCACCTGAGGCAGAACCTCACCTCACCCTTCTGTTAGCCTCTTCATGACTCCTTCCTTTTTCTGGGCTCAATATGACACAAAAAAGTTTATTATTCTTATAAAGCAAATGAAGTCTGAAATTTGGACACAGCTCAGTAAAGTCACACCCAAATAAAGTCGGTGCATGAAATTTCTGGAGACAAGTTGGAGACAAATTTGCAGAAAATTAGGAAAAGTTTTTGTCTCAGTTTCACTGAATGCTGAGTATTTGCAAATAGCGAGTAGTGCTTCCATGTTTTGCCTGGATAGTTCTTGAAAATCAAGGCTTCTGTTTGTGTGCATTGCCTGCGAAGCTGAATTCAAGACCATGCACACTATTTCATTGCCCACCTCTGCCCACATTGCACCATTTTAATCTATTGGTTAACAACTTTGAAATAAAAAACAAATACATTTGAATCAGTTTTTAAACACTGGTAAATGGGATTCGCTGAGCTCAACCATAATTATAGGTTTTACTTTTAAAATAAATGTGACATTAAGGTGTAGATTGGTGTTTATGGCATCACATAACTCCCACACTTTGCAATCCATGAGGTGAATCATTACAAAATATTTCTGTCCTTAACAGGATTTGCAGTAATAAAGCCAATACAACAGAATGAGTCGTAAATCATCCCGGGATGCTCTTAAAAGCTCGTCGGCTTATGCGTGTTTTTACCCATGAGTCATCAGGCAAGATGATGCAGACTCTAAAGATCAAAACCTTTGCTTATGAACACATCATCAGAGCAACAGAAAGGTGCCAGAAGAGACAGAATTCTCACACGAACAACCTTAAATCTCGGTATGAAAGTTATCACCAGCTGACAATAAAATTAACATTTTTAAATCCTTGACTTTACAAAATGTCAAGATTGTCCAAAAAGCAAATAAAAAATGTGTTTTTGAGCTTTAAACCTTCACATACAGGCTGTTTTTTTACTTTTTGATAATGTTAGTCTTAGGCTTAATGATTTATTTCTTTGTTCTGCTGCTATAGGCTCAGACTGCTGGAGGACAAACTGACCACATTTCCTCACTCTGTTGCTGTCTTTAGTCACTCTCCTCTACATGTTTGTTGTTGTAATTTTTTCTATCAATAACTTTATCTCTCAGGAGACAATAAACCTGGACCAGTGTTTGTCTCTTTCCTGTGCCCCTGAAGAAAATGTATTCTGGTTACCACTGATTGTTAACACATCACACATACTGTTTTATTTCTATGTACTACTTATGTTTCTGAATCATCTGTTTTTATGATTAAACTGTGATTTAGTTGAGGTACAATCTGATTTAAGTGACATGTTATGGTTGACTCGATGCTCTCTTTGATACTTTGTTAATACACGCCCCAGTTGCACTGACCACGTATAGATAGTTTTCTCATCAGGTGACAGGAAGTGTGTGTGAGAATCTGGTCTCGCTAACAGGGAGATTTTCCCCCACTGGAGTAATGTTTTGAAGTGGGTGGGCCAGGTCCTGAAGAAACTGTTAAAACAAAATGGTATTTCCTGATTCGGGGCCAGTTGCAGAGAAACTAAACTTTGTGGTTGGCCCGGTGCTGTTATTGTATGGTCTTTTACTTGCATCTAACATTCAAGTCTATTTGGTATTTATGTTTGGTTGATAACACGCAATGGAGTAAACTGAACAGGCTTTTTTTTTCACCCCCAAACATAGCTGGTTGAGGCAGATGGTTCGGGTTCTGCTGGAGGTTTCTTCCTGTTAAAGGGAGTTTTTCCTTTCCACTGTCACCAATGTGCCGCTCAGGATGGGAGACTGAAGTGATTCAACACAATCTATTGGCCCTTAGGTTGATTTTTTTGAGAATATTTTTTACAGTGCCCCGAGATGACACGTGTTGTGACTTGGCGCTATACAAATAAACTGAATTGAACTGATATGTAATCTCCATGTCTGTCACCAGTGTTTGTTCAGAACACAAATACAGAATTTGTTCAGATGGATGGATGAAGCCATTCTGATTTTCATGCTGAGGACATCAAGGCACAGGAGGAAAAAAAATTGATAAGAAAACACAAAATCATTGGCCAAAACAGATGTAGGTTCGGACACGTGGAGCCGGTAGTACCAAACACTCCAGAGAAGCTGCAGGCTACAGTAAGCTAACAGTGAGGCGGCTGTTTGTTTGCAGGGAGCGACTGGATGTAGCTCCATGCCTTCAGTGTCAAGTCGATAAAATTTTATTTTCTATAATTGCCACAGTCAAATAACTTTTGTAACCTTTTGTGAGTTTATTTTTTTAAATTACTATAAAAAGTTAAAGAAATGACTTTAATTTGGTCAGTTTTACGGATTGTTTTGTTTTTGTTATTTGTAGATTATTATTGTTTGAATTTATTGTTTGTTAGCAAAATATCTCATGAGCCACAGCTCTTTGACCTCATGAAAGGTGGAGGGTGATGTGCATTCTTTCAAGAAACACTCAGCTTTTCATGTGTTCTAACAGGAAAGCTGAGCTGCAGCTGTCTGTTGACAGGAGGAATTTTTATGATGGCTTCATCTGAGCTCATTTTTGATGCACAGATGGAAACAAATCTTTATGTTCCCCTGTGGCCATAATGTACATAATAATAATATAATAAAATCCTGTCAGACAAAAAGTAAAAAAAAATTACTATACTTCCTCTATATAAACATGACTGCTCACCAAATGTTTAACCTCTGGATGATCCCTCGCCCCCGGGTCAATCAGGGCTACGTTATATTTCCGCTTCTGAGCAGGAAATCTCAAATTACCTCAACACCACCCATCACAAATGATTTACAGCCTCGGGCAGCGTAATGAGAGAAAAAAAAAACACCTGGGTGAAAGTTAAATGTGTCAGTGGAGAATGAACGGCACACATTCACAGTGTTTTAAAATACTACATTAAAAGGATGAAAACCTCTCAAAGAACAGAGTGACTGGAGTGAATATTAAATAAGTTTACCTTCTGTGATAGCTCAGTTATTTTCTTTTTGTATTTTAGAAATAAAGAAGGAGAAAGCAGGCACTGCATCAGCAGCAGCACCGTCTGAAACAGAAATGGACTCCTGAGACTTGGAAGAGACGCCTTCCTCTTTGGCATAACTCAATATATCTGACTATTTTGGTACTTAATAAAGCTTTATAGCCCCAATTCCCCATCTCTGTAATGAGTTATGATCGCAGTGACGAATGTGCTTGATCTTCCCTCCTTTCACCAGCATCCTTCACTCAGAGAAGTCTTTTATTTGGGTATCAATGTTTTATAATCAATCAGGGGCATAAAATGTGTGGATATGATTGTCGTTATCCAATAACGACACAGCACTGCAGACTGTAAATCATTCCTGAGGACACCAGGAGTCCAGATAATCTGCGGAGGTCATGAACCCACAAACTGCAGCCAGCTCAGAAACCCATCTAAAGATCTGCTTTCTGGAAAAGGATAAATGATGTTTCTGTTAGATGAAGACCACCAAATTGTAGTTGGTAAGTCTAGACCTTATTTAAGCCCCTTCTCCACCGGTGCACCTGTATGCGGTTCAGCTCGGTTTGGCCTCGGACAAATGTGTCTCCATTAGGTGTCAGCAGAATGCTGCCCGTAGATTAGCACTTGGATTGACTGACAGAGGAAAGGCGTTACTTGTACACACTTCCTCCTGGAGAGAGCTGCTTTTATTTTGGAATATGAGTGTGAGATACGACATGGTGAAATTAAACTATACTCTAACGTCATAGAAAATAGAGAAAACTGAACGGGTTGAAAAATATGACCCAAACAGAATATAAAAATATCTATGTGGCACCGGGAGAGTGTAAATTCAAATTTACAAGTACAACAAAATATATTTTTTGACTAAAAATGTGGGTTTTTCATGATATGTACCCTTTAATGTGTTAATATTGTTCTCACGTGTAGAAAATAAAGCTTCAGGACATCATTGATCTAAAATAATTTATATCCATGTTATTGATATGATAAAAGTATACAAAATTATAAAACAGCGTTTGCATGAACTGCTGTGAGTTGTTTTAAAATGTTAGCAATCGACTTTGAGAATGAGTACATTTCATTTTAGTCCGACTTCCCTAACTTCTTAAAGCATGCCATAGTGGCTTGTAAAGTTGCACGACTTGCCACATATAAAAAGCTAAAAGTTGCATTTTCCCATGACTTAAAATAAAAATAAATCAGATAGACTATATCACAATGAGAGCCAGCAGTTACAGGTTAGATTAGCCAACAAAAATCCAGCGTCTAATTCAGTTTGCAGCCTGATCAGTCACTTAAACGACACAACTTCACCAGCTAATCTACTCCAAATGAAATCTAAACACAAGTCCCACTCATCCAAAATGTTTCTTTATTATGTGAAAATCCCAGCGCTCCCAACATCCGCGCTGTGCAAACACACCCACCTTGAGGCGCAGTCGTATGGTGTTGCAGTCCCGCAGCGGGTTCAGTTTCAGCGTCTCGCCCAGGTTGTTGCAGCTGGAGCTCTGCTTCTGCAGCTCGCAGCACACGCACACCCCGTCGCTGTCAAACTTGATCTGGGGGGGGGGAGGGGGGAACACACATCCACACTCAAGCAGGCATGCCAGATACACGCAGACACGCACGCAGGTGCACGCAGAGACGACACACAAGCGCACAGATCAGACTTCAGCTCTTGAATGATGACATGTTTAACCCTGACTTATAATAAGTTACTGATAATTTAAGTGTCACATATGAGAAAGGAACTACGTTATTGTGTGACTGAGAAATCTCAGATTAGCTCCATCATGACTAACAGACTGAGGATGAGGGGAGTTACTCGAAGTTGGGCTGAGCTAGAACGTACCTCTGCTCTGTCCCAGATTGAGAGAAAGCAGAACGTGAACTCAAGAAGTCCAGGTTAATTACATTGGGGAGAAGAGATGAGGAACATTAATATTTCAGTCATGTGTATTAGGGAGGGAGGGGGGTGTCTCTGAGGAGCTACACGCAGCAGCAAAGTCTCGCTTCTTGCACGAGGAGAAAAGCTGCTTAAAATGTGAAAATGGATGGGTTAGTGGGTTGGGTGGCTGATGAACCACAAGGGGCTTCTTCAAAGATACAAAGCTCCCTGCTGCTTTCCATTCAGCTTAAAAACACCAAGCGTAGCATCTCATTAAGACAAGTTCAGAGTAAAGGGACTGTATGTGTGGATTGTCTTGTAAAAAGAGCTTTACAAGTTTCAAGAATACATCAAAAGTCCATTAAAAACTAATTTAGCAGGTTTTTCACACTGTTACTTAAACACAGGAGGAGTTTATCCTGATAAAGATTGAGGAAAGGAATGTTTCATTCACATCTTTACACTTACACACAACTTTCATGTTTCTGCACATTAAACAAAACATGAAAATGCAAGTTCAAACCTTTCCCCACATAAATGATATTAGACGTGTTTTCAATTATAGGTGGAAAAACCCATTTGATAAGAAACAACACTTTTGATATAAGTAGAGACAAGACTGGAAGGTTTAAATCTTCATCTTCTGCCACTCGTCCGTATGAGTCTTGGAGACAACAGGTCTAGAAGAGAAACCAAGGCATCCCTCTCCCCAGCTCACAGCTTACTGAAGGACCCTGAGGCATTTCCAGGCCAGATATATAATACCTCCAATGAGTCCTGGGTCTGCACAGGGGCCTCCTACCAGTGGGACGTGCCCCCAACACCTCTGAAGGGAGGCATCCTAATCAGATAAACCACCTCAGCTGACTCCTTTTGATGCGGAGGAGCAGTGGCTCTACTCTGAGCTCCACCTGGATGATGGAGCCACCCTATGAAGGAAACTTGCTTGTATCCAGAATCTCGTTCTTTTGGTCATGATCTAAACCTCATGACCAGGTAAGAGTTGGAACGTAGACAGACCAGTAAATTAAGAGCTTTGCCTTCTAACTGAGCTCTTTCTTCACCAAGACTGACCAAAGCGACGCCCTCATTACTGAGGATGAGGCCCCAGTCTGCCGATCCATCTCCTGCAGAATGTTTTAGACACTGATAAAATGTTTTCAACACATTTTAAGTTTTAACACCAAATGACTGAAACATTCTGTTTTTAGCCGTAATTTGATTCTGACAAATATGGAAGTGATGATGATGATGAGTCATCGGCCACGGACAAACAGTTCAGCTTGGTTTCAGCGTTGACTCAGTTCAGGCAGTCTGTTTTGAACAGAAGTTCTGCCTGTCTGTAAATTTGGACAACAAACACCAGACTTTTTATTTTACTTTACAAACTAAATTTGCTGCTCACCATAATAAATAAATAAATTTAAAAAACGCTGCTCAATGGATACGTTTACCTGTGCACCTTTTCTAGCACTTACACTAACTATTTTAAAACGGTGCTTTTTTTTCCAGCTTTTACGACAATTTGTAGATCTTCCCCTTGCCTCTTTATGCTTATTTGCTGAAGGCCTCTCTCTCTTTTCTGCACTTTCAATTTTCTTAAGATTGAACCCAGTCGTGTCTTTAATTATCACCTTTACTCACAGGTTTGTGTCGTTTCTCTGCAACTGAGTCACATTAATCTCAATTGCAGATAGCTCCCAAGACATAGTTGCTGTTAAGATCAGAATATCTTCACTTTTTTCAGCTGTGGAACCACAACATTTTGTTTTCTCATAATAAAGCCTACAAAGAAGTTACCATGCAAATGAAAAACATGACTGAGATGACAGAAAGCAGAGATTCACACAAATTACCTCTTACAAATTTACCCTTGACACAAAAAAACACCAAATTTGACTGATAAAAATAACTCCACAGGGTGTTTTAATATGATTAATTATGATAAATTTATGTTTGATCCCTCTTTTAAAGCAATGCAAACAGGTTAATGTCCACTTGGTCTCACCAGCTGACAGTCCTCCAGAGAGTTGACGAGCTGAGCGTTCTGGCAGGAGAGGATGGAGCCGGCCAGGTTGAGCATCACGCAGACTGCAGACAGCAGCATGAAGAATGTGATCTGTGACCAGAGAAACAGGAGGAGAATCAGAAACAAATAACATAATGTCAAAATGTTGCCACTTGCATTGACGAAACACTTATGCTGTGTATGAAATAAAATCACAGGCATAGTCTCCTTTTTTTTGTGCTCAATCATCTCTCGCCATGATTTCTGGATTGTTAAGAGAAAAAATAAGCACTGATGTCTGAAGAAATCAATAACCTCTTTTACTCCAAACCTCCCGAGTCAAAAATCTGAAAAGCTTTTTGCACAAACCGAACTTGTCCTCCATAACGGCTAATAACCTGCCAATCAGAGTAAAACACAAACAATCTGGCATCCTTTTGGTCCAATTTACTGATAATTGTGTTTAGAAGAAATGAGGCTACTATTGCTGGCACTCAAGTCAAGAGTTTTCAATTTATCACCAACACACGTTGTGCACCAGAAGGACAACTTCACAAAATCACAATCAGTGAAAAACAAACAAACAAACAAAAAAAATCACAATCATGACCTATTTTTAAAGTTTTTGGTGCCACGGGATGTTGGTGATGAAGGACAAAGAGGGCTTCAGCAGGAGGAGTTCGACAGAAAGGTGATTAAGAACGTACATAAACAGATGGGGAGGAGGAGAGAGCCACGAGGGGGACGGAGAAGAGAAGGAACCGGAGATGGCGTGCAATAAACAGATGGAGCGATAAATTTAAGTGCTTTTTGCCTCAGCTGAAAATTGAAAGATTGAGAGGCTGATGCCTGAGCGTGAGGGGTTACTTCTTGGATGGGAATGAGAAAACACAAAGGAGTAAAAAAAACAAAAAAAAAGAAAGAAAGAAAGATACTCAGTCATAACAGAAACTAACAGAGGACATAGAGAGAAAAAAAGCGTGCATAATGAATTGGTGGTAATGATGTGCAGGTTTGATTAATTAGTTTTACATTTAAATTTGATGCCATTAGAACATTATTCCTCCAGGACAACTGAGCTCATTTATACATTTGGAAAAACTTCTTTCTTGATTGTTTTTTAAACAAGCTTCAGATGAAACTATAAAATTCCAGTTTAAAGTAAAAAAAAGGAGAAGAAAAGAAATGTGCTGTGCATTAAAATAAGGTGAATTTGTGTTTTACTGGCTCTGGAATTAAAAACGTCTGATATCAGGATTTATCTGCTTCCATCAGACCTCCTGGCTAATTCTCTTTTAAATAATGACTTTGAATATAGAAGTTTTTTTGAGTCAGGAATCTGACTAATTGTCAACTTAATTTGGCAGGAAAGAAACAAACAGTATTAGCTTCAGTTCTGGTCACATCACATTCTTATATAGCGCTGATATAATAAAATATTTTTGTTAATATTGCCAATAATAGTTTTTAAACATTTTACATAATCAGCCCTTATTATTCATGGTTTTGCAGATATACTAACGCTAAATCCAGACTTTTGCCTTGTTCTGGTTATCGCCTCTGCTACAGTAGATCACACGGTCACGTGGTCAGGACTCACTGCTGCTCTATAGAACTCCATGACTTGAGCCCTTTAAAAAAAAAATAGAAAATATGCAATGTCACTTATGTAAAGTCGTCTGGAGCTGCAAATTATTAAGCCAGTTTTCTGCTGCCAACTTGGATTTGCCGATGTGTCTTTTGTCACATCATCCAGCCCGGTCTGACGGCTCTGACAGTAATAACATTTGCAGAGTGATGTTGCGCAGTGTTGAGCAGCGAGCAAAAAGGCACGCTCGTTGCTGCATTTTGGGGCTCCTCGAGCATTTAACTTGAGTGATGCCTTGACAATAACCATCAAGAAGAGGACGTTGTAATGCACAATACAGTGACAGTGAAAGCTGCCTCCCCTGATGTTCAGGCAGCTTCAATAAAGCATCTCCTTTGTTTGCCTTATTGCCTGTTGGGCAAGTCAGATTCAATGATGTGCCTCGAACAATAAATAACCGTAACACCCAAAGCGCTTTTTTCTTGATTAAGACTCAAGCGAACATTAGAAAACCATAATATCATGCTGCTGTGAGAGGTTTTATATTTTTATATATTATGTTGAACTCCCAATCACAATAAAACCATTAGAAATGATGCAACTAACTTCAGTCAGAAATATTTGTCTGATTTGTGCTTTCAGTGCCCTGATGCACCACCATGAGTTCTCATCGCTCAGCTGATTGTCGTGCTCAGCCTCTTTACAAATGCCTTCTCATTACCATGTAAGATCACATTGCACCATTTAGCAGCTAGTCATTAATTAATGCTGCTCTGCTCTCCGCATGCCAAAAAGACGCCCCCTACACTCACACAAAGACGATGCATAGGACTCTTGCACACCAGTCCAAACAGATTTACACTGCATGTCATCATCACATCGTTTAGCGCTCACACAGGAGAACAATACTCCATAATGTAATCACCATCCATCTCCATGACGCGCATGGATTAAAGAAGACGACCCTTGCTTCTGTAGTTCCCCATAACTGTCACTGAGATTAAAAACAGTTCGGTTTGGACTCGCCTCTTGGTCCTCAGCTCATTTTTTTAAAACTGCATTTATCAGCGAGGGTGATTTTGATGTTTGAATAAACACAGATGAAGACGAACGATCGGCTGAATGTTGACCTAAAACTTTACGAGCAGGCTCTGATAGATGCCTGAATTGTCACTAAATTTTAAGTTCAAAGATGATTTTCCATTTATGAACTGTTATAACCCTTTAGTGTCCTTATATGAGCAGAAATGCGGTGTGATATGCTAGTGTCATAAATGTCAATACTATAAAATTATGTTTTATTTTGTTTTATTAAATGTTGTCTTTACTAGTCAGTTTAAACATTGTTTCTATGGTGGCCTAGAGAGGACAAACACAAATCTGGCTCTTATCAGGGTGTTTGTGTTGTCATTTTCATTTTTACTATAGTTTTTCCAATATTCTGTAAAAGGAAAAAAATATATTTATAGTTATAACCTGTAACCTTACAAAATGTCTCTAAATCCCTTTTAGAGAATCTGTTTTCTCATAAAAGAGACATTCAAGGAGCTTTAATGTAAGTTTTTGTCAAAATTGTTTCAGATTTTGTAACTTGGTCATGCAACAAACTTGAAAATAATTCATGTTTTTACCAGCTAGCCATTTGATATGCAGAAACTTTAAAAACGTTCAGCATGTTTGGAAAAAACTTTAAATCTTTACACAATTTACCCAAATTTTTGGTTCATCAAACCAAAAATCAAAATCTGCTGCAGTCTCGAGGCAAAACAGCTGCTTTTAAGCCTCGACTTCTTCCCACATCTCAGCTTCATTTTGCAATTTTTTCCCCATCTGTCTTTGCTGCCTCCAAAATCAACAAAAAACCCAAACTCATTCATCACCTCTGCTTGTTTAAAGAGGCGATGGGTCAAAGGTTAACATCTCGGTGAGAAAACTGGTAAAAGCAGCAACAACCTGCAGATTTTCACTGTTTCATTTCAAAGCCAACAAATAAAACAAAGATCTGAAAATTGACATTATTTCTGGACCATTTCAGCAGCATTTTAAACTGAAATAAACACTTTTTTAAAATGAACAGAAGGTTGTCATCAAAAATAGAATGCAGAAATATTAAAATATATATTAAGTAGGGGTCCATCAAAACAGTGCTTTAGGTTCAATACACACTATGTAACAAACAATACAGATTTCAAAAATGTATTTTATCAGCTTGTCTTCTGGAGATGCTCTGTGTTGAAGGATCAGTGGATCTGTGTTCGACTACTCCACCTGGGCTGCATCGTCGAGCACAGATCCACTGAAAAACTGGCTGTTTCAGCAACATTTAATTAAAAAACTGGACTTTTGAGGTTAAACAAATGTTCATAATTCATTTTAATAAATTACAAGTTAAGAAGGGCATGGACATTTCTCTGTTTTATATCGAACCGAATCGTGAATTTTCAGTATTGTTGCACCCCTAACATTAAGTAAACTGTGTAATTATAAATGATCATCGTCTTCCATGTTCTAAAACTGAAAAATATATAAACTGTATATATTTCTGATTTCATTTTTCAAGCTTTAATCTTGCAAAGACGCTATTTTTATGTGCAAACATGAATACGCTGAAACAATTTAATACTGATAAAGTAAAGCAAATTTATGCAAAACAACCTTTAAATATGTTTCAGTTGCACAGATCTCCTGCATTTGCTCATCAAAGATGCATCAAAAAGCAAAAACCACAACATGTTGCTTAATTTACTGCGCATCTCTGTTTTACAAGCATCACAACTGCAAGAGTGCATGTAGGGAAAATTTGTAGGAATTAAATCTGTATTATGAATGTAAAAAAACTAAATTGTTGAGGTTTATCCAAACGCACAAGAAAAGGTGTCATAAAAACTACTGAGAAGTTTAATTTGCTAGTGATTTTAATGCTTTAAAAAAATGTTTTCAATTCATCAAAATAGATCTTTTTTCTAAAAATTTCCCTAAAATATCAGAATTTGTGTCAAACCTAAAATAACTAAAAGATAAAAGGCATTGAATTGGAATTGCTTGGAATAAAGCGCTAAACTGAGTCCAACTCCACAGAATCAAGAACAAATTTAGCACATTGACTCATAAGATCATAAAACGTAACAAAATTTAAAGAAACCTGTTTGATGCAATGTTGTAACCTGCAGCTGTTCTTTAATCCTTTAAGAGCAAAAAAAAAATAACAAAAAAAACACTTCAACACTGGATGGTTTGATTAGATAAAGAACGCCAAAATGAGAATTTGAAACACTGTTTGCATCCTCCAACTGCAGCACAAATTAGTATTTGGTCTGCGGCGGCACTGCGACACAACACAATTTATTTTCAATTATCCCTGAGCCACAAGAGATGGAAGCAGTGTTGTTTTGTTTTTGCTGCTGCTCAGCAGATCACACAGCCACTTGTACAGTTTCCCTCACACAGAGTATCAGTCTTAAGGCCCCTGCAGGGATCAGACACATCTGTGCACCAAAATCATTAAAAAAAAATAGAATAAAAAATCCACTCTGAATGTTGATCTGCAGGACGTTTAGTGGAGATTCCTGGGATTTCCAGATCTGGTGAATTATTCTGCTTTAATGTAAAAAATGTTGAATCACAGTGAGACCTTGGGGTTAAGATGCAATCAGGAAAGAAAAAGTGTTTCTTGCAGTGTTGCAGCGTGACCGACTTAAAAAATACAAGAGGAGGCAAATCCAAATCAGCAACAGCTGTTTTTCATTGGTTCACAGAAAACACGAAAACTGTCTCTCACTACGATGAGGGTCCTCCTGGCATGTATTTGTGTGTCTTCATCTGCAGGATTAGGTGTGAGTGACCGGTCCAAATAAATAGTGAAGGTGCTGATGTGAACTCAGAGCTCAGGAGAGATCAGAGAGAATCACATTTATCCTTATTGTGTTTTTTTTATGCTGTCTTCTCTTACAAATCTCATCCACTCTGGTTTTAGCTCTTCTACTGTCTCACAACAACTAAATACAAAATTAGAGATGCTTTAATTAAAAATCTTCTTGCTGTTTTTGTTGAAAGACCTCACCACAGCTCCTAACCACACTGATTAAACATCATATGTTTTTACAAGAGTTTTTAAAAATATCCTCCATTACATTTTTGTTCGAAGTAATTTCTATTCGGAGCTGTCAGTTTGTTAAAAACACTAATTTTTAATTAACTTTGCTACTTAGCTTTACATTAGCCTGTTTGTTAGCTTGTTAGAATCTGTTAAGAGAGTTCCTGAGCATCATGTTGATATTTGTACCACAGTTTGAAAACCTTGGGTGTGCAACGACATACATTCTTACTAGTTTTAATATGATGTAAACGTGACTCATCACATCAAACTGAGGATTAAGTCAATTTTGCTACATTTTGATATCTGGATCATTCTGATATCATGAGCTGTTCCAGAGATTTGACTTAATTTGTCTTCCTAATCAGGATAAATCATTGATATTTGGTCTGAATCCTATTTTTAGTGTATTCTAATGATGTCATTTTAAAGAGGAAACCTCAAACAACTTTTGGATATTAAAATTTACCAACTGGAAAAAAGAAACAAAAAGCTTTGCTAGCTTGCAGGGAAAATGACAAAACTTTACACTGCAAACAATGTCCATCTAAATAAGTTTTAAAATCTTACATCAAGCCGAAAAAAAAAACCTTTTTGATCTTGTTTTAAGACTGGTTTACTAAACAAGAACAGAAGGTGTAAGATTAATAATCTTGTTAACCTAAACACTGGACTCAAATTAAGTGAAGAAAATCTGCCAATGCAGTAAGATAATTTCACTTTGTAAGAGTCCTAAAATCATCTAATTTGACTCAAATTCTTCTCATTTTAAGAATCGTACCAAGCACAAAATAAAAAAGAAAACATTTTTTTGGCTTGATGTAAGATTTTAAAACTTGGTTAGATGGACAGTTGTTGCAGTGACGGCTTTTCTGCTCAAAATAAAGTTTTTTTGAAAATACTGCTCAAACAAGGGCTTCAAAAAATTCTTAAAGATTATAATTCATATATTTATTTAACCGACCCACAGATAAGGTATTTAATAATTAAACAAAATACAATTGTTGCAAACCTTGTAGCTTCCTGTTTCTCCACGACTTTGAGATTCAACCCTCGGTTCGATGTGATGGGACATGGCCTACTGAGAGCTCTACACTGATATATTCCTCATTAAACATCAACCCTGAGGTTCAGGAAGAAGTGATGCAGATATTTTCAAAGTAAAATACGAAGGGTGGACTCCTGTACAATGTCAAAAACAAAAAGACGCTCTTTTAGTTGACCTTCGTTGGGCGTAAGCTGCTATCAAACCAACCATCGACCCCTTTTTGATTCTTCTTTCTTCGTGTTCAAAGACGAACACGCTGACTGTGATGGTGAGAGCAAACCACCTTGCCTCTGGGCTTTGATGAGCCGTCATGTTGGTAGCATGTCAGCCTACATCTTTCCTGGATGTGATGGATTATTTCCTGTGGTTGGAGGCATCGCATCGAAGTTAAAGACCAACATCTTTTATTAGAGAATGAGACACAAAGCCGGTCAATGAGCTGAACCAAAGAGCTTTCTGACGTTATTTAGTCCGTTTTTTTTAATCACGCCTCAAACAGAGCCCTGAACCTTCAAACATCTACATTAGTCTTTCCCCATAAACAGACTCTTTATGCAAAAGTTTGCATAAAGAGAGGAGTCCATCTTTATTTACATTTATTGATTAAAACAGACCATGAAAGACAATATCGCCCAGAGGGTCAGCAGCTGATTAACCCCCGTATTTCAACATGTTAATTAACCGCTGACCTCAAAAAGAGCTAAAACAAAGACGCTCTGCCTTTCCCCAGGCTCCTGCTGGGGGGGGGGGGGGGGGGCAACCGAAATGAGACGAGGCTGTAATGAAGCTGGTCCCAGCAGACCCTCACGCCACACGGAGATTCAACAGGAACTTTCTGCAAGCTGCTCGCTCCAGGCACGTTTTTCTTCTACTTTTTTTTAAACTAATAATGATGCTGTCTCAATTAGACGAGTCAGAGGATGCAGACGCGATGTGACATCTGTTCCTCTGGACCCCGAGCCAGGGGGATGCCGGAGAACAGTTTGATAAAAATATAAATCCAGTTTGTGGCTCGGCAGACTTAATGTTGAATTTGAACCTTTTCCAAATAAAACCAGGGCTTTTTATGTTCCCTTTAATACAGAATCAAACTGTTTTAATCCCAAAACACCCAAAATATAAACACATAAAAGCAAAAAAACTTTGATATTTGTCACCAAAAGTGAACATTTATAGGAAACGAATTAAATTTTATTATTTATTTAGGATGTTCAGTCTTTTTTCTATCATGTTCATTATGTTCATATTAAGTATAGATCATAAAGTGCTATTTGTCACAATTAATTTGCAGTTGGGTGACAAACTGAAAACTGTTCATTACTGCAAGAGAAACTTGATTAAAGGTCTCAAAAGAAGATATACAGTTTATCTTGAAGTAGCATCTCTACTCATTCTACAAATTAAGTTTCCAGCAATGCAAAATGATGGGTTAGACCAAGGACAAGTAGCATTTGTACATAAAATAAATTATTTTCAATAAAATTAAAAAAATAAAATAAAGAAAAAAAACTCCCTTAAATGCTATTTTTCCGGTTGTGTTTTGTTTTAACATCAATGAAGCAACACAGTTATTAAATGTTGCTTTTTGTTTCCTAATTTCTGACTCAAAGTGGTCATAAAGGCTGCAGGAGAGTAACTATTTACAGAAGCACCTTTGCTGCTGCAGCACGGATCATCATCCTGCTGCCGCTCCTCTGAGCCAACAGATAAGAGGGTCGATCCAATTCATTTTCTAATTAATATGGAGCCTCACTTCCTGCATCTCCGAGCCCTGAGGGAGAACACTATTCATCAGGCGTTATCTCCATCCAAAAGGTTCCCGGTTGTTCAGGGAGCCACGCTCTCTGCAGCTTTCCCTCACCTGCCGCTTCCTGTCATTTTACACCCAGTGGACAACAAACAGACTCACTCACGAGCTGAGGCTGCTTTAATATGTCCTATAAAAACTGTGATACTGACAAATAAAAGCAAGAAATAGCAGAAAAAAAAAACCTTTAGAACTTCTCGAGGGGTAAGGCATCTTTAAGTTTAATATAGGATTTTATATAAATAAACCCACCCATTCATTTTTACTTATTTCAGATTAATTTTTTTTATTTCACTGTAAAAGAATAAACAAGAGTTTACACAACACAGGAAAAAAAAAACACTTAATAGAAGACATTCATCTCATGTTTGCATCTCTTTGAAGATGTTTTTTGTAAAATCACAAGAAACAAACCTGAAATCCATTCTATATTTTTGCTTTATTTAAAAATAACCGTTTTTTTTTTATATATTTCTGATTGTGAGGAGCCTCCTTGCTTAAAGTATCAAGTATTTATGCTCAGTGTCTGTTCTCATAATTCTCACACACAGAGGAAGTCAAGATTGATGAAAAATGCTGAAAAAGGAAAATCTACAACTGATTAACCTTTGAACCAAAGTCAGTTTAGGATGGTTGCCACAGAATCAAACTGTTTCAATCCAATAACACCCAACATGTAAACACCTAAAAACATAAAACTTTGATATTAAAAGGCAAAAACAAACAATAAACCAACAAAAAAAAAACCTATGGCTGTGTTCACACTGCAGGTCTTGATGATCAATTCTGATTCTTTGAAAAAAATCAGATTTTCTTTGGCGTGAACGTTCACATTACATTTTAAATGCGACCTGCATCAGTCTCTGTTGTGAAGCCAGCTGTTTGTTTACAGAGTTAACTAAACATGCTTCTTGGAGCATATCAATTCTGAAGTTGCTGTTCATTCAGAGCAGATTAAATAATAACCTGACATGCTTGTTTAGTTCAGTGTTTATATCTGAAGCTGACTCTGACCGAGATGCTTCGGTGAAGCATTTTATCTTTGTAACGAAGTGCTGCAAGTAAAGTATCAAAGTTTAGGATGGACGTTTTTCTGCGGATTCTCAGTCTACCAGGACATGGAACAACGGGACTTCTGTTCTGTAGCTGAAGATGTGGAGCTACAGATTTTAACAGCATGACTGGAGGTTAGTGTCTTTATCGATCCGCTCGCCCCCACCTCACTGATGTACAAGTCGGATGTAATGTGACATATACGTTCAGACTGCAGTCACTTTGAAAAACACAAGATATGAATTTGATTCAGTACCACACACTGAAAAGAAATTTGAAAAAAAAAATGGATTTGTTGAGTTCAGACTGTCAGATGTGTAGGATTAGCCTGCAGTGTGAACATGGCCTTTAATCTGGTGTAGCTGAGATTCCAAACATATATTCTGAATTCAAGTATGTGAAACATCATTGTTTAAAATGTTGCCATTAACTATTTAAAGTAAACTTTCTGTTAGCAAAATATCTTACGAACCAAAAAAAAAACAAACACATTTTCATGAAACTTCCAGGAAATAACCCCTGGATGCACATCTGCAAGAGGAACAAACCTATGGACACTGCAGCCATCTGATTTTAAAATACAAAAATGACTATAATTCAGTGAGTTTTACAGATATTTTTCTAAAATTTGGTGTCATAGAAGCTGAGAACCATTCACAGCACAGACTGAGGTATCTATGTTTTCAAGGTTCAACCAAAATGGTTAAAGCGCCGTTATTGTTCAATATAAAGTGATCTTTGTTAAACACTAGCATAAGAGGCAGCAGGTGTAGATCATAGACATTGATAATTATAAAATAGAGTTTGCACATCTAAATGAAACAAGCAGCATTTCAGAATCTTGCACAAGCAGAAAACAAATGAAAGGTTTTGCTGAACAATGTGCTGCAGTGTCAGAGCCACTGCAGTCTGCCTGAGGTCCAGCCACTATGCTCTCACAGCTCACACTGCAGCTATCCAATTGAAAAGGTGATGTGAGCGTGCTCCTCTGGGAAAGGAGAAAACAGCTTCAGAGAAGCTCCGCTACTCATCAGCTCCATTCTCCTTTCAGCTGCGCAGATTCAAGTTGGTTTGCAGAGGAAAGATCCTCTGACTCACTAATTTGGGTTCACTCCTGACAGATTCCCCAGAGTGTGAGCAGAAAGGAGGGGACGTGAGGAGCAGTGGGAGTCAGAGAGTGGCGGTGCTAATGCAAACTGACCAGAAGTGACAGGCAAACTGCGAGCAGAGGGTGGACGGTCCTGAAGCACACTTACAGCGCTCTCTTTCAGCTCGGCTGCTGCACCGAGGACCAACACGCCGTCTTTATTCAGGTTGGCAGCAAGTCGGCTGCAGCCAGGCCGCTCTTAAACAGGGTGAATCCTGCACGTTGGCAGAAATCCAACCTGAATCAGTCACTGAGCTCAAGTTCAACAGAGCTCACAGGAAAATCCACAGCTTGTTGTAGTCTTACAACTTTTATTGCTGGTCTTTGTGATTCAACAAGCAAAACTGGATAAAAGTTTAAGGACAACGGATCTCCTGGTTAAATTAGTATTCACTAATTTTCTCTCAGTTTCATTTGTCCAGGTGTGGTTACAGTTAAGTTGTCAAGTATTTTGCAACATTCATTAACAGCTTTTAATGCATCGAGAAATCCAATAAAAACATTGGTTTCTTGGTGCATCTTCTTTGACCTGCTAACCTTTCAAGAAACAAAGAGAATCAAAATAATTTTAAAAAAAGTTAAAAACATTAAATCTGACCTCAGCATATAAAATACTAACATTAAAGGGGAGGGGGGTGTTATGAAAAATCGACTTTTTAAAGCTTTTTTTTTTCATGTTGTCAAAAACATACCCAGAGTGTTGATTTGACTCATTCATGCATGTTTGAGAAATCTTAAATCTCCTGTGGCAGCCATTCAGAGGTGCAAAAACATTTTCTGGTACAAAGCACCGCCTACAGACTCAAAGCTCCTCCCTGGAGCTCAGTCTGCAGCCGAGCTCTCACCCCACAGAGCACCCCTCCCCCTCTCCTCCCACACACAGCTCCAGATTAGCAAAACGTATCTTAAAACTGGGGGAGGTTTATGATTACATTTATGATTCCAACATACTGTAGCTTCATAATGATCTATATTTATAGAATGACAGTGGGAGATATGTTACCAAGCTGAAACGTCTTGTAAGAACCTCTGCACTCGCTCTGATTCTTCACAAAACCTACTTTCCGGATTCAACGTGGGAACATTCGAGTCAGGTTCAACTGTATCCTGAGTTGCCATTTTCCAGAATTGCTATTATATAATGTTGCTTTTTTACAACAAAATACAACAAAGGTTGTAAACAGCATGAAGCATTGTTGTGAAGATGTGCTGAAGTGGGAGTGTCAGAAACAGTAGGAGGTTTTTAATTTCAATGCGTTTAAATGCGTTATGATGCAGTCAATTTTAGTTTTGTTATATGCATCATTTTTATAACAACTGAAGGTAACATAGTTCCTTGATTGTGGTATATGTGCCTGGAAAATACATAATCCTCCCCTTTAAAAATTAACAAACTGCCAGAGGTATATAAAAGAATGATTTTATTTTTATTTTTTTACCTTTGGCTGAGAATCAAATAAAATTCATCAAAACAAACTCAAAGCTTCTGTCTCTGCTTTTGTTCTTTTGCCTCAGGCCACATCACCGTACTGCATTTATTTTCAGACTACAACTTCCACACTGCACCTGCACGTTCCACAATAGGTCAAATCTGGAGTATTAGTTAATATTCCTGTGTTTGTGTTGATAAATCTGTGATCGTTTCAACAACCTCTGTGAAAAGTCATCATTATGCATTTCAATCAAGCCTCATGAAGCTTATGCGTAAATTCAGACTGGAAGACTCAATCCACCTCACCCGCTCCATCCAATTGCCGCGCCATGCG
>JARVJO010000458.1:0-12981 GCA_031762555.1 Cynodonichthys magdalenae | reverse complement strand
TCCCTTGCTAAATAATTTCCTTATAACGTTCGTTATAAGAGGTGTAAGTTTCTTACATATTGGTGGAGAATGCTTTTGAAAGTTATTTTTCACACCAAAAGTTACTACACTTATTACCCACATAGCAAAATTTGTCTGGCCCAGTTCTGGCCCACACATTGAACACTTGACCCAGATACTGCAAAGAATGACAGCCCTTTGGTGGCCCAGATGTGGTTTGCAAGAGGGGGTCCATGTATGGGCCAACACCATTTTAAAAACACCACCATCATTGGACCTGGCCCACATCCGGTTGACAAACCACTTTCCATGCTAGCAGTCATCCAGCAGTTCCATCTTGACACAAGACCATTCACCAGTCTGCTACTTGTGAAAGCTGTTGCCAGTGGCTTATAATTGTCACCCTGGCAATCACACTCCTGTGTTTCTTACTCCCTGACAGCATTTGTTTTGAGACAGGGACACAGAAAAGCAGAGTAAAAAATAAGCCTCAGACAGCAAATCAAGGTGTAAAATGTAGAAGTCAGATATGACAGCTTTTATTTTTCTACATTGTTTAATAAAACAGCAGTGAGAGACACCATGGATGAAAGAAAAATAAATTGTTTTGATGTTTAAACTGCATAGGATGTGCGAATCATATGTGAATAGAAGGAGTTTGTTTGGGATATTTTAGAAAGTTCAAGAGTTTGATGTTGTCAAACTCTATTTTTATAATGTTGTGCTAAAGTCTCCAAAAGTCATCAAACTTCAGCTGTGAATGTGTTAATGTCGCCAGTTCTGTCGCATAAAGTTGAATGGTGTTTCTACTTTAATGTATGCCTGAGCTGCGGAGCTACAATTTTTTTTTTTTCTTTTTTGTTTTACAAAAATCTAATGGTTATGTATGTAATACAGCATACATGTCAAACTCAAGGCCTGTGTGCCAAATGTGGCCCACCACAGCATTTTGTGTGGCTTGCGAGAGCTAAACTGGAACACTCCTTCAGTGGGAATTCCCTGTTGGAAATTGGGAGAGTTTATAATACAGGATGCCAGCTACTCACCACAACTCAACTACAAGTAAAACTTTCCAAACAAAATTCTTCTTTTACTTTTAATAGTTTTTTTTCTGTATTATTTATTTCGCATTTAGTCAGTCATGCAAGTAGTATTTTCAATGTTTATAAGACCACATGTTAATATGCTGTTTCTATGCACAAAATACCACATAGAGCTTTAAGAGTTAAAGCAAAAAACGTTGACGTTAATTATAAATTGCCTTTTGAGGATGCTTCTGTGGATCTCTGTAAAACTGAGTTTGACACCTTTGTAATAACAGTATTTTGCAGTTTATTGTAAATTACTGTTTTTTGCTAAATTCTTTTAAATCATAAATGTATTGCTGCCAAAAGTAATTGCACACAATTCCTGATAGACACCAAATATTTTGATGTAATCTATTTTTTGCTTTTTTTCCCAAAGTTGTTGGAAAAGTGAAAATTGTGATAGAAAGGTCAGATAAACAGCTGACTAGGTGAATGAAAGTGTCTTCAGTGCTTTGAGATTTACAAATAATGACAGCTTTGCTGAAAATATCACATCTTCTTTTTTATTCATCTGGGAAATAAGTTAAGCTCTATTTTTTGTGTGTGTGTGTGTTACAACTTCTACCTTCAATCAGTTATTAAGCAAGAGTACAGCTTCATCATGTCAGATTTCCAAAGTTTCATCTCAGAGGTCACTGCACACAGAAGGCTATAAGGGTGTTTGCGAGTCTAATTGTCTGCCTGGGATGTTCGGGGGCCACAGCAGGTCATTGAACTGCAACAAGACTTAGCAGAGTTATGGTTTTCAGTCATACAGTGCACATATTACATCAGCAATCTGCTCTGCTGCGGATCTCAGCTCTTTGGGTCATATCACTCAATGCCGCCTGTAGCTTGAATGGATTTAAAATGTAGCAGGTGGACTGAAAAATCCACTCTGCAAATTGAGTCAAATTCACGAGGGTTATGTCGTATGCGCGTACAACATGTTGCACATTTAAAGTGGTTTAAAGCTGGAAGCTGATTTTCACATGGATTTCAAAACAACAGTTTGTTCTTTGGACATCATAGAATTGGTAATCTCTCCCACTCGGTAGGGGAATTGCTTTACTTCTTGAAGGTCTTTCCGACTGTATTTGGCTCACATATTTCCCAAAGCAATTATACTCGGGGTGAATTTAGTTGTCTTGTGCTCTCTGTGGAGAGCTGGAGGAAATGTATGTATGTTAGTGTGTGGGTTTTTGGTGTGGATTTGTAGCATTTGTTTTGGCCAGAGACACAGCACCCTCTGCTGGAGATAAGATGAACTCCCCAGGTTTATTCAATTGAAAGCCAACGTATGAGCAAGGCACTCATGTGTGAAACGACACTCTTCTTTGTATTTCAGGCGTGTGTGAGTGCTCACACTTCACCACCGGGATGACCTGCGAGCACTGCATGGATGGCTTCTATGGCAATGCTTTGATTGGCACCCCTGCTGATTGTCAGCCGTGCCCTTGCCCAGACCAGAGCAGCTGCGCCCAGATTGCACAGACTGGACAGGTGGTCTGTACCAACTGCCCTGCCGGACAGACAGGTGACACAAGCTTCCAGCAATTTAAACCGATTGCTATGGACCATAAGTAAAAGTAATAATGAGCTTTATGTTAAAACAATACAAACAATTTCTCCCTACCAGCTTGATGTGACAAACAGGTGCTTGTCCTGCGGTAAAATACTACCTGCTCTTCCGTCACATTTAATCTGTGAATTTAATTTAATTATGACAGACTAATGTTACACAGAGATGACCCCCAGCGTTGTTCTGCTCCAGTCATCCATCAAACTCCTGCCCACCTTTTCCACCTTTTCACTGTGTGCAGGGATACGCTGTCAGATGTGTGAAGACGGTTACTATGGCGACCCCCTGGGAACGTCCGGGACAGCTCGATCGTGCACGAGATGCGACTGCAACGGCAACGTGGATTTCAACTCAGTGGGGACGTGCGACCACGTCAGCGGGCGATGTTTGAAGTGCCTCGGGCACACAGACGGTGAACACTGCCAGCGCTGCCAGCGGGGTTACTACGGCGACGCCCTCGCCCAAACAGCCAGCCAGAAATGCAAGCGTGAGTTCATTAAAGATCACAGAGAACAGATACTATTGTTCCCATTAAAACCACAAAGCCCTCTTGCCCTCTAAAATATTTATAGTTGTTTCGACTTGATTTGTGCCCTTGGATGTCAGTGTGCAGAGTGACGTTAGAACAGACATGAAATCTCCATGGTATAGTGTTTAGAGGTATTGAACTTGTACAAAGGAGAGGCAGTAAGTGACCAGTAAATTAAAAACTTAATGGAATGCCAGGCTAGAACTTTAAACTATGTTGAGAAATTACAGGTCAAACATTGAAAACAAACAATATGCACAGTCTCACTCAATATTGTGAGATGTCATTCCAATAGATATGTGTTGTAATTGACTCTCAGCTACTAACACATCAAAGTTTTGCTCAGTTGCTACCTGTAAAACTGCCTGAGTTACAACCATTTTTGTGTTTTCTGAGATCTAGCTGTGGCAGCCATCTTGAGTTGGATTGACACTAAGAATTAATCAGGCGTAGATGCACATCTAATATTGCATTTCTTAAAGTTTCATTCAAATTCACCCAGTGGCTCATGAGATATTTTGCTAACAGAGAAATAGAACTGACTCCAATAGTTTATGCTTAAGTTTATGGCAAATATCTTGAGCAATATGTAGTGCTTGAAGTATATTTTGGAGATGATGCTAAGCTACTACCACACCAGACTAATAGCTGATTGAGTCCAAAAAAAATCATTTGTAGAGGTGCATCGAATGATGACTTTCTGAAAGTTTCATTAAAAAAAAAAAACAGAGCTGAAGCCAATGAATAATGCCAAAGCTTTAAACAAAGGTCTTACACAATCTTTTTGTAGAGTAAGGGTCAGAGTTTAGACTCTGCTACTGCCACGTTGCAGCACACCTAAAAGGCTTCATCACAAATCCTTGCTCAGACGACAAAAGGAGAGGTAGAGAAAAAGATGTGCACATTATAAATGACATGGCACAGGACTAAGGTATTTTACAGGAATGCAGAAATAGAATGGTCCTTTCAAATCTTCAGGTGCAACTCTCGAGTTGTGCAAAGCAAGAGGTGAAAGCGAGGCGACCAAATGGCTCTGGGTCGTTGGATTGGTCAACTTTAAAAGTCGTCAAAGCGAATGAAACTCAAAGGGGAAAAAAAAAGCTACAACGGCAGAAAGTGACCCAGAGAGCAATGGCACTGATGTGTTCTTCCTTTGATTTTCATATCTCCTTTCCTATATTTCCCTTCTTGCTGTAATTCTCAGTTGAACTTAAAGGGCAAAAAGCTGTGCTTGGAGTCGGATCCTTTAGTTTTCCTGTTGATATATTTTGTTTTCTCCAATTTTTCCAGTTCCAGCACTCAAATGAGATAAATCTTTAAAGAGTTCTAAATAACAAGCTAACGTGAAAGTTTAGGTTGTCAACGATTTGCTGCTGTATTTGAAGCAACAGTTAGATTGCTTTATTTTGTTTGCTCCAGCATGCAGCTGCAGTTCTGCTGGAACCTCTGGGCATGTAAATGAGTGCCACCCTCAGACAGGAAATTGCCTTTGTCTCAGTCATGTGACCGGACGAGACTGCAGTCACTGCAACGTTGGCTTCTTCAACCTCCAACCGGGACTTGGGTGTGAAAGGTAACTAGATTACCACTGCAATTTAAAGGGATTTATATGACGATATATAATAGCATGTTAGGATCTTAAAACCTTTATTAAGGGCTATTTGTTGTCATCCTCAGGTGTCAGTGTAACCCAATTGGCTCATTGTCAACGGCGTGCCATCCAGTCACAGGGGCATGTTTATGTCGTGCAGGGGTTGAGGGGCAGCTGTGTGACTCCTGCCGTTTTGGCTTCTTTGGATTCTCCATGAGAGGTTGCAGAGGTACAATACTTCAGGATCATAACTACATTGTACATCATCAGTTCCCAACCTGTTTGCCCCCCAGGGCACAGAGGGGCCCATTGCCATAACTCAGAGGTTGTGAAAATATCAATTTATTGTTTATATATAAAAGTCACCAAAACAAGTCCATTTGAAAAGTAAAACCTTATATAACTCCATTTGTTTTTCAAATAAAAGTTTGTAACATTCACTTTATTCTTTTTTATTTTTGATAAAGAGAGTTGAACACATCTTTGGGAGAGGTGGGGAGTAGGGTTGGGGGATGGCTTGGCTTGGATGTAAAAAAGGGTGACTTTGAGAAAATTAGGCTGGGAGCCACTGCTGTACATCATTAAATAACACAATAAAGATCCCATTTGAAATATTTTTTTCCCTCCTGTCCCTTCTCCTTTTGTTCCCAACTTGCTTCATCCAGCATGTAACTGCAACCCAATGGGCTCAGCTTCCATGCAGTGTCACAGCAACGGTACCTGCCTGTGCCGCCAGGGCTTTGTGGGCCCTAAATGTGACAAATGTGAGCTGAACTATTTTCACAGCAGAGCCACACACCAGTGCGAGGAATGTCCAGTTTGCTATGGCCTTGTCAAAACACAGGTGAGTTTCAATTCATTGAGGTTTGCTGACGTTTGTCTCTTAAAGTCTGGCCACAATGTTTTAGTCCAATTTTGACAAAGATCTGGGGTTGTTTGGAATCAATGACTCGGTAGTTTTAAAGAATAAGAACAATGTTTCACTCAGGAATACTTTGGTAGACAGAGAACAGTGACTGCACAATACCCCGTGGCTTCAAAACAAATCCATGTTTAGAGTCGATATGAGGGTTTCATGTGTTTGGTCCTCATCAAATGTGGAGCTGTGGATTATAGCCAAATACCTCTGCTTTAAACTTTGCATCCTAAGAACATTGCTCCAAATTTCTTCCTGTTTCCAAAAACGCAAGCCTGCCAACCTAAACTAATCCATTATGTTATTTTTAAAGATAAAAGTCTTTTACCGTGCACACCTTCCTGATGAGCCAAACTTGTTCAGTTGTGTATTACCTGTTACCCCATTAACTTTAGCTTTTAACTGTGGACATAATTGTGTAAACGGTTAACAGTCTGGGAATGTCCTGATTAAGCCCCCCCCTCGTAACTTGAGGAAATAAGCTCCTCTTAGTTCTATCAGTCTTGGTCATCAGGTTTTGGTAACATTGCCTGTGTTTCAGATGTTATTAAGAGAGTTACTGGGGTGTGAGGAGTTGTTCACCTTCCTGCTGCCCTTGGGTCAAAATGTACCCAAAGACCTTAGTCATAAAGGAGACAAATAATGCAAAATCTACTTTTTTAGCCATTAAATGCATTCTGTTGTATACTTGAAATCTCTAGGAGTGCAGACAAATTGAATTTAGTCTCTCCTGGTGCTTTGTAAATATTTTTATATTCTGTTGGGGTCCCACTTTTCAATACGTTCCGTTTTCTCTATTCCCTGTTCCATACTTTTAACTACTACAATAAAGTTTTTGCTGCAGAACTGCTAAATCTGCAGCTCTGCAGGTTCGTTGTCCTCATCTCGATCTGGTTCAGATTCTGACTCCAACATGTAAATAAAAAGTTTTGCTGCTAGATAATCGTATCTCTGCTATCAGGGGGGGGGGGGGAGTACCTCATTCACATTTAAAGAGACAGCATCAAAAGAAGTTGCTCTCAGATGCACCTCAGAAAAGGGACAAAAGAGGAACCAGTAAGTAGGAATTGTGACCAAAGTATTGCTGTTCCACTTTTTTAGACTCCAGCTGAACAATTTTAATGTATAAAGAAAAATCATATGTCCACTTTAACACTGAGTCCTCATTGGTTAATGTTTTTAATTGCTCTGCTCATGTGTTTGACAAAGATGTCCTGTAGTAGGTAGAGGCTGATTTGAAGCAGCTCTCAGGTGCTTTGCTAATTTGCTCACCCTCTGCAGAACTTCTCAATTCTGAGCTGAGCAGCTCCTGAACTATGAAGTGAGTAGTTCTTGAAAAGGTTATATGGACTGAGGGAAAAACTAGATCTTCACAGCTGCCTCAGGTGGTAAAGTCAACGTAGAAGTAGAATATCATAAATAAAATTACCAGCTTCTGCTAAATCAAATGGAATTTGCTGTACCTTTCTAAACATCTGACCCTAAACTTCTTTTTTATTCGTTTGATATTTTTCAAAATATGTAAATGCAATGTAAATGCTTCTGGATTTATCATTTCTTTGCTGCACTAATTCGTATAAAAATAGGTTCCATGCCTACGTAGTGTTTCTTGGCTCCCGCTATATAACAAGGTGCATTTTTGTCCCCTCAAATCCCAAAGTGCCCCCAGAGCATCCAGCATTTGTAGACCTCCATGACAGCCATATGGCTTCTTTGTGTGTAGAGATTGCATGCAAACTGCAGATGTGCAGTGAAATAGAAAGAGACGTTTGCCCTAATGATCACCCGAGCTTCTTTTGGTTCCTTTAGATTTGTGGCAGCCCACGTTCATAGGCTAAGGTGCCGTGTCTCTGGATTTGTCTTTTGTGGAGAATCCAAAGCCTCCTGACATGTTCTACCTTTTTTTTTTTTTTTGTGACACCACATCCTTGTCCTCGTTAAAGTGTCTGCACACTCCCCTTGGACCAGAGTGTACCTGTGTGAATGCATCCAGTGCTTTTTATTTTTTTTTTACGGTGTTAGCAATTCAGGAAACATCCCAACCCTTGTCTGCTCTGAACACCTGCAATTACTCTCTCTGTCCTCCGTTCCCCTCTGCTCTCCATCTCTGCCGCTCCTGCGCTCCCTATCTTGCTGCTCACATTTTTCTTTGGCCTAAACATGGGAAGGAAAACAATAAATATAAAAAAAGGATGGTAAAAGTCTGAGATATACGATTGATTATGAAGAGTACTACAAAGACGATGTTTGGGGGGGAGTAGATTAAAAAATATGACCAAATAGAGAACACAGCTGATAATCACTTTTAGTAAATGTGCAACTCCTGCAAAATGCCCTCACCTTGGCAATGAGGTGTGATCACAGGCAGATTACAGGTCCTTTTATAGATCCTGGACCATTTAAACTGGCAGGATGGAAAGAATTTGGCTGCCAATCACATCACTTTTATTCCATTTTCAGAGCTGACTTTCATTCTTTAGAAGTCTCATCTAGTTATCTCATGCAATGCTTTTTCCCCCTGCCTACAACACAGAGAATAGCGAGAGGATCCAGATATGAAAACGCTATTCGGCTCCTTATCGTGTCGTTATTATTCATTTATTCATTGCTTTTGTTGAAATACTACATTTTTATGTGTTGCTGTACTAAGAATTGGAGTCACATCTCAATCGCTTTGTCTGAATAAATGAATCTTTTGTTGTCAATGTTTGTTTTTTTATAGGATTATTATTAATTTTCTTTAAAACTTGCATTTTAGTTGATGAATTCAAATCATGTTGTTGCTGCAGGCCGAGAAGCTTCGGACTCGCCTGGAGGATTTGGAGAAGCTCCTAGCTCACTTTGATTGTCGGGGTAGATTTGGGGAGCAGTTCCTCCTGCTGAAGTATCACATGGCGAGGCTTTATGAACACGAGCACCAGAGGGAGGATGCCTTCCCCAACGCTCTGGAGGATTTTCTGACTTTCCAAGGTACCGCGGCGAGAAAGCCGAGATAATTCCACTTGGCCTGTCACTCCTTTTAATGTTTCCTGTTTGGTCGTGACATCTGAGGAGACACATGGCAGCCTTGGCTTTGTGAACATGAAGCTAGCTTATTTTGCCATTGTAGCTGTTGTGTCGCATTCTGGCTGGGAGATGATAACCATATCAGCGCTTACAGGGCCCCTCGAGCTGGGCCAAGAAAATATGACGTGAAACCGCCCCTGGGCTGTCTGTGAATATGCCGTCGCTCCGTCTGTGTCTTCTTGGTGTGTGTGACACTGTTACATATGTGGTGCACTAAAGCGATTAAATCAGAAAGCAGGCAACAATACCGACCTCTCCCAATTACTTTAACACAATGCTGATATATCCTCATTATGTTTGGAGGGAAACAGGCTTACAGGCTCAGCTGCACAGGCCAAATGGAGACAAATCATAACAATACAGAACAAGGGGCCATGTGACCAACTTAATCCCCATTTATGTGACAGGCTGTGCATCTCTAATTCCTGGTTTATTATGATTATAGTTGTAATCAAGATAACGGTTGTCTAACAATCCCCCTTTTCTTACTCCCTTCCAATATCACACATTCAAGTCAGGCTCTTAAAGACACTGGGTGGTCTTGTAATGATATAATGAGTGTGTGGGAGCCACAGGATTCTCCGTGTGGGCAAATGGAGGCAAACCAACCCACTCGGTTGCACACACCTATTAACTCTTGTTTTATAAAGACAAAGTGTGTGACAAAACGAAGCAACAATCAGACATATTGTACTAATTGTTTTTCGCCTGCAGACTTGGTTTTGCAGCCAGCAAGATTAGAGACACCAAAGAATGCAAAGTGATTTTTGACAAAAGGTGTTAGCATTTGGACAGACTCCCACACGGGCTTGTGTTTATCTTTCCGAAGATAGGCAGACAGGCTAAGAGAGCTTGCTTGAATTAACACGGCAAATGAGAGTTCAGAAAGAAAGATGCTCGCCGGCTACAAAGAGTCGGAAGAATAACATTCTCTGTGAAATAATCCATGAAAGACCTAATGTGGTTTTTATTTGCTTTCTTCTTCCAGAGGCACGGGAGGCCTTCATAAAACAATTTTCCTTGCTGGAAGCCTCCACCGGCACACTTTTAGCTCAGCTGCATGGCGTTACAGTGACTTTGAACTGCAGCGTTAGCACCACGGAGGAAGAGGGGAAGGAAACAAAGAGGGATGACAGAGGCGTGTGTCAAACATTAGCCGAAACCACACTCACAATCAGAGCGTCTGATGAGCAGCTGAAGCAGGCGACACTGGACCTGGACAATCTGGTATGTCACTAAAATGTAGTGAGGTTTTTACCAAATATTGTGTTTTTGTAGCCTAAAGCAGTGTTTTTCATAGTGGGGGCCATCTAGAGAGGCTACTAGGGGGCTATGAGGGGGGACTTAGAAAGCTGGAGGGCTAATATGTTGTTATAAAATGTTTTTAAATTATTATCATTTAATCAAATGTGCTTTTCAATCAATTTATGATTTATACTGAATTGTTAGAGAACTTAAGAGAGGTTTGACTTAATTTATTCTGTTCTTATCATCAACAGTTTGTTGAAAAGTTGTTTTTTTCAGTGAGAATATAATAGTTTTAAAACACGTTACATAATAAAATTGTATTGCTAAAAACTAAAATACCCATTGAATATTAAATAAAAGAGAAAAAGCATTATAAAGGTTTCTGTTTATTTACATATTTTGTAGCATTGTTTGTGGGTTTGCAAGGGAGGTCCCTGGCCAGAAGCTAATGCTGTTAGGGGGTCTACGGCATGAAAAATCTGGGAACCCCCGGCTTAAAGAAACCAAATTATGTATTCTAAAAGTATTGAAAATCATTAATATAGTGAATAATTTATATACAGTGATCAGATCAGTATTGATTTTTGATGTCACTAAATTTGGAAAACAGAACAAATATTTTAAAAAGCATGCATTTTGGTGCATAAAAGGACTGCAATAGAGGAAGGAATTTTACAATATTGAAGGAAACGTGTCTGAAGTTCTATTGTTATTCAGAGAAAAATGGGCTTCTCTCTGTCAAATTACAAGTAACATTGAAGGTTTCTAAATGTTGCATTTTTTTTCCCAAAAACACTTTGGATACAACTGATCCAGTTGTATCCAAAGCACGATCAGGCAGAGTGAAATTGAGCACAGCATCGAAGAAAATCAATACATCAAGCTCTGTTCAATGAGAGAAGAGCAACTTCATCAATTTTTAAATAAAAAAACGATAGACTCCAAACAGACAAAGTCCTGACAGAAGAAAGCAGAGTAGAGGAGGTCTGAGGGGGCACGAGTGATGGGTTCTAAACTACTATTCAGAATGGGAAACAGGACCCAACACAAGGGTAAGACATACCAGCATTTTCAAAGTAGATCACTAAAAAAACACACTGCACTGGATCAAACCCATTCACAGTGTGTGTGGGGGGTGTGGGGATGGAGGACAGCAACAAATTAGCTAAATCCTGACAAAGAAGAAGTAGCTCTTCAAAGATATGGGGTTTGCATTGTCAAGAGGCACGCATGCTTTATGACGATCCCAGGCTTAAATCTATCCAGCTGGGTGAGAGCACTTAAAAAAAATCAAAGAAGGTCTAGAAATTATAGATTTTATAGATTTTCAGTTCCTTGAAAAAATGAAATTACAAGATGCAAACAAGGAATATTTGACCGAGCAGAAGAAAGGTTTCTTTATCAGTTTATAAATAATAATATAAATAATCTTACCTGTTGTAGATGTGTTCTTATTGCAAACAATGAGATCAAACAAAAAAAAATATCCCGAACAAATGGTGCAGTTTAAAAGAATTTACTCCACTAGTTTTTCACTTAAGTACAATTCTGAAATGTATGCCCTCAATGTAAATAAAATGCTCTATGAGCTGCCAACAAATATGGCAGAATCTGACAAACATAGAGTTAAAACAAGACATTTAGATGGAAATATGCAGTACATGGGAAAAAAAGAACTTGGCAGTCAAACCTGAAGCTTTTGCAAAACATCTATAGTTTACATTTTTTTATTCTAACGTTATGTAATACTTCTATATTTTACTCAACATATTTGACCATAAGTACACACTTACACATATAAATTATATGATTTCTTGATCCCAAATGGCTAATTCATGGATGTTGCCATTGCTGACCTATTTTTAGCAACTTTGTCTGTTTTCATGGCTAAACAAATTAGTGTCAGCCTTTCACAAAATTTTGCTTGCAGATTTAGAATTTAAGACCACATTTTTGGTCGAAATGAAAACACTTTTGAGTAAAAGTTTGTTGCTTTATGATTTTTTTTTTGTTTTTGACCAGTTTTCATGTCCTTATAATGATTGGCTTTTTCTTTTAGAAACAACTAAACTGACGAGTTTCTCGGCTAGTACAAATTCCTGCTAATTTCTGCTGCTCTAAAACAGCACCAGTCTACATAATTTCATAGTAGCTTATGCAAACACTATTTTAAAAAACATTTACACTAAGGTCATTTTCAATTACTTGATTTTTGACATGGAATGGTGTTATTTTAAACATAAACAGCAACGTATAGGACTTAGTGTGTGTAATTTAAATCAGGGCTATTGAGCGAAATACTGCATTATGAAAAATAATTATATTATTATCTATCATATTTTAATTTGTTTATTTTGTTGCATTGAATAATTTAAAAATTTTAAATTATATACTGTATGAACTTAAATTTAAGAAGTTGAAGCTGTTTCAGGATGGGAGAATTCACTTTGGGAGTGGGTTCATTTGGAACATATTGATAAGTGAAAGCTGTCTTGTCTGAATAGAAACGTTTCCAGACCAGATTTCAATTTTAAAAAATATTCCCAAAAGTTCATGTAAGCATTCTCATTAAGTTTGCATTACACGGTTATTTTAGCAGAAATATAAAAGTTCTGCCACTCAAAATAGCTATGAACTACTGGTAAGATATTATTTATAACTTTTACACAGAAACCCTCTTCAGTATGGCCAAACTATGTCTTTAAACGTTTTCACATCACATCAGCATTTCATGTACGACAGACTCTATGCATTCCAACACCTGTTTTGCTTTTAAATCAAAAAAAGGGAAAACCAAATGCTAATGCAGACAACTGAATCAACTGAATTTTCATTTCCACTGTTTGATATTAAAGTTTATAACTACAGTAAAATAGAGTTAACCTGGAATCAATGCTCTTAAATGTCCGTCCGTCCGTCTGTTTTCTTCCGCTTATCCGAGGTCGGGTCGCGGGGGCAGCAGCCTAAGCAGAGAGACCCAGA
>JARVJO010000457.1:0-12295 GCA_031762555.1 Cynodonichthys magdalenae | reverse complement strand
GGCCTCTGGTAGAGGACCCGAGCTCAGAGAGAGAGACCACCCGCGGTGGGTGAGAAGGGAATTTTTTTTTTTTATATGTAGCCTAGTATGAAGAGGATTACTGCAGAGATTTTACTGTATAAGCAGCTGAAACAGGTAGCATATTGCATCCAAATTTTTTCAACATTGATTTTTTTATAAAACATTGTCATTTTGTCCTTTATAAGAAATGTTTTTTATTATTATTTATTTATTTTGGAAATTTTAACAGCTCACTTTTACTCAACATTTTTACTTTTAATACTTAAATATATTTTATGTCATAAATTTACTTTTGATACTGAAGTACAATAAATGTCAGATACTTTAACTTTTACCAGTTTTACAAGTAATTTTTTGGTGAGATACTTGTTCTTTCACTTAAATATCACTTTGAGGTCCTTTCTACAACACTGCAAAAAAATAAAAAAGTCCAAATAGATGAAAGAATAATGCTATTATTGCAATATAGCACAGTAATATGCGCAACAATGTTAAAAACATTACTGAAAGAGCACATCTGACTTCATCACCCTTCCTGTCCGCCTTACTTGAACTACAGCCTTACAGATTAATGCTCAGCAGGTCATCTCAGGTCCCTTGAAGAGCACGGTGCTATGCCAGCCGGTCACACAACAACACCGTCTTCATTTCCTATTGGTGCAGAAATATCTTTATTACACTTCCTGGAGAGTCTGGCCAAGCAGAGTCCTCGGAGAGGAGAGCAGCGGGTGAAAGGGGGTCATGTAGAACCAGACAGAGACACCGGCGTGACACTGTGACATGTTCAGATTCCCTCCACTGAACTGTGCCTTGCACAACAACATGAAACAAGAAAATGAGCCACAAACCTTTTTCTGACCCCCACTCCCAGCCACTCAAACATCTACACACAGAACAATACACCGATCTACTTGAACCGATTGTAACAATAATACAACAACTGTGACATCATGTTTAGTAATAAATCAAATTTTGACAAGATAGGTGGAAATATGACTTCATGTGTTTGTGGAGGCTTATGGGATTGTTTAACGGGAAATCAGCACAGCTTCGGCCAAGTGTTCATTTTGTTTAGTGCAGCGAGCTGACAAGACTCCACTGAAAGAAAATTATATGTCCTCCACTGGGTCTTCTCTCTAAATGGGAACTATTGCCCCTATTAGATGAAGGTTAATAGTCATTTAGTGAAGAAAACAGCTGACTTTAAATCTGAGACGAAACACAAATACACCCAAGTAAGACCTACATTTGTTCTGTACATCACAAAACCCCAATCATGTTCTTGAAATCCCCCCAATTCATTTTTTTTTGTTTGTTTGTTTTTAATTTTGTTCATGTGAAAGGATGTTTTGCTCTTTCTGTCTGTTGCCCTGCAGGCAAGAATCAATGACATTTAAAATAATTGTTGTTACAGGGGTAATCTCTGGAGGGAGAATGGGGTAAAACTGTAGAGAAGATTTGAGTAAATTACTGTGTCAGCTTCTATTTATTTGCAACCGGATTGCCAGAGGCGGCACTTCAAGATAGCCATTAGGAGTCGGGGCAATAAAGACAGAGCATGTAGCCATTGTCGAAAAGTTAGCGTGTAATGCAGCAAGTTATCATCAAAGCGCTCCCCGTGGAGAGAGCAGGGTGAACACTGGGGAGAATATATGTGAGGAGAACCAATTATAGCTCCTCAAATCTTTCTTTCTCAGAGGGAGAGGACATAAATATATTGCTACAGTTGTGTACACTCACTGTATATCTCTCCATATAGAGGCTCTTCCCTCTGTGCATCATTAAAGGTACCATCCATCCTTAAACTGAGAGCACATGGTACACATTTAAAGAATACAAGTAAAAGCTAAGTGAACAACAGCAACAAAAAAAACTACAAAAAAGATAACAGAACAAACTTGCCTTTAATGCTTTGTCATGTATTTATAACAATATCAACCTCTTGTTGGGATTTCAGGATTTAGTTCTGTTAAAGATTTATTAAATAATTCAACTAAAATAAAGTAACCAACAAACATTTTTATGTGATGTCATAATGCAAGAAAAAGTGGGTGGAAATGTATTTCATGATTTAATAATGTGTAAGCTGACCTCAGAAGCGATAACTTTACCTTTTCTTCACAAGTTCATCAATGTTTAAAGGTCAGTGCAACACTCAGGCCATTTTGTTTTCTGTTTTACTAATGAGCTTGTGATTATAGTCCTGCTGCATCAACCAATTCTTCATTTTTGCTGCTGATCAAAAGGCCTTAGATTTGGCTCAGTTTGTGATTGACTCATACTTGCAAGGTTTCCTGGTCTTGCTGCAAAACCAACACAGACCAGTAGGTTTTGGTATGCTAGTCTTTTTTTTTGTTTGTTTTTTTGGGGGGTTTTTTATATGCTAATCTTAATGTTCATCAAGTATGGCACCAAATTATGGTTGCCCTCTTGTTTATCAGAAACTTATTGGACCACAAGTGCAACTTTGCAAGCCTAATCATTTTCAAATGTTAATTCAAACCAGTCTTTCTCACACTCTCTGCCAGTGTACTATTATGCACATCTTTAGTTAAGATGCAAAGTGTAAAAGTGTTTTAATTTAAATGATAAATAAAAAAAAAATTACTAACAGAAAATGCAATTTTGTAAAATAAAATTCATACCTGTTTTGGAAGGGCTACATTGTTGACTTCTTCACATCCTCAATTCAAAATAAAACCTTAATAATTTTATGTTATTAAGTCAGTTGTAGTTCCCTGTTATTCTTGTAATTACTTTGAATATTCATTATGTAACAGCTATGCAGTTTCAAGCATACAGTCTGAGAATATAACTATGTCTCCTGGGACATCCTGATTAAAATGCAAATTTTATAAACAATGTGAAAGTACACAATTAGCTGCAAATTAAATTGCATAAAGCTGCTTTAAATAATAGGCAAGCATGAACAAGTTAATCCTTTTGACTCTGTCAAAATGACCTGTTTAACTTTACTTTTGAAGATATTAAGAGAAATAATGGTACAAACAATGAATATGTAAGGAAGTCTTAATCTGCAGGAAAGACACCTTTTTAATCCCCCTCCACTCAAATGTGGTATAATAACCAACGGAGGCAGTGACTTTTAAATCTGGGACTTAAGAGAGGAGGAGGGAAGGATCAAATAATGAACAGGAAGTGGAGATGAAAAGGGAGCCTGCATTAATTAGATGACGGCGATGGGCTACAGCAGCGAAGACAAGGCCGAGAGAAAAGGGATTGAAACTGTTTGTAGGGTCTGCCAAACAAATGGTGCAGGTCCCTGCGGGAAAGTGATTATTATGGGCTCTGTGTCTGTCAAACATCTGAACACAATACAATAAAGGACGGGAGGTGGGGATGGCGGGGGGCCCGAGGCAGTGCAGCAGCCTCTGAGGGCCCACAAGGACCCGAGCTCTCCGCAGCAACACAGGTCCTGCCAAAGAATGCCTGTAATCCGCAGACTGACTGAGGTGATCCCGTGGCTCTCCCCAGCATTGCAGCAGGCTTCCCTTTTGTCAGAAAAGTGAAGGGAGGAGGCCGAAGGGAGGATGAGAGGCAGGGAGACACTGGGGAGGTGGTGTCCTTTCTCTGCCCAGCCTTATGAAAGCTCCCTACCATTGTTCAAAAATTACAATTGCTCTTTTCTGATCTTTTGTAATGTCCTGTTGACAGTGGTTATTGACTAAGCGGTTGGACATGGAAAGGATATGACCCTTTACCCTCCCTCCCTTCTTTTTTTATCTTTTAGGGAAAGGGAGGGTTTGCTTTTCGAAAAAGAGAAAAAGAAAGTTTGAAGTTTACATGTTTCTTTATCCTTAAAAAGAAAAAAAAAGATTTGATAAGACTCGGAGAATAACAGATCAGAGTGGAGGCTTTGGCGAAGACAGAGAAGAGAGAAAAGAAGAAGAAAAAGAAGACTTTCACATTATTTCCCTCTGCTTCTCCCCTCAAACAGATGCTAAGGCAGATGGTGGTGAATTAGCAGAAAATGGGCAAAAAAAGAAATGAGACAGTATAATATAGGTCCTGGGAGGACAGACGTGAAGAAATAAAGATTAAAGTGCCACTGCAGAGGGGAGGAAATCTCACCCAGGGGTTGTGGGAGGTCTGTGGTGTCACCTCTGAAACATAATGTACAACTGCTTCGGTGATGAGTAATATGCTCTGGGCCTTGTGTTGCAAAAGACTCATCATGGCAGCGGCAGCAGGACATTATGTTTCTCAGAGAGGAGCTCAGTAGGTGAAAAACATCCTGTTAATGTAATAATGATGGTGGGTTAATACGATCCCAAACTCTTTAAATTATTTAAACTTAGATGTAAGAAAAAGTGCACATTTGTTAGAAAAAGTAGCACCATGGTGAAAAAAAATCCAATTTTAAGATTAAATTATTGGAAACCTAAAAAAAAATACATGTCCAACTTGTACACTTTATGCAATAAAAAAAATCTTATTAGTTTCATTTTTATGACCTCTTTTCGGCCTTGTGCTACATTCTATAAATCTATAAATAGAATGCACTCCCCAGCTATTTCTGCAGAGTATCCATTAGTTTGAGAGATTGACAGAAATAAAAATAGTGAAAGAGCAGACTGGGTTAAGACTACACAACATTACAACCAGTAATTCTGGCTGCCTATTAGATTTATCTGTTGCAGGCTGAAGCAGAGCATGCACTTTGTCTTCAGACATGAAAACAGCATCTCAAGTGTTACAATTCCAGAGGGGGTAAAGTGGAATTGCTGTTTTTACATTTCTGTACCATTTTTTGCCCATAAGGAATATGGATAACAAATGAAATATTCAGCCACATTGTCTGATTTATTTCTTTTATTATCTGCAAATATCTCCCTGGCAATTTAAAGGATAGCTCATTCCATTCTGGGTTTCTTTTTCTTTTCTTGTTTTTTTCCCCCCCACTTTTTTTCTTTTCTCCCCTCGCTGGGGGCTTGACAACCTATCAACGTTATACAGCTTAAACAGGTCAGGATTGTGTGAGCGTTCTCCTGTGTGAGGGTTTGAGCTTGCAGAATTTCTAAATAGAGACTAAATAAAGGAAAGAAAGATTTCATACGGGAATGCTTCAGCGTGCCTTTGCTGAAAGGAAAGGATAAAATTGCAAAGTCCATTTTTGAAATGGGTGAGAAAGGAAACCAGGCTGAGACCTCTGCAGTTTTACTGAATGTAAATATGACAACTCTCCTCAAGAGGGGGACAGGCAGACCACTTTAACTTTTTAAAGCAAGATCTCCAGATTGTCTTGAAACACTTTGTATCCTTTAAATAATTAAGATACTCGTAACTTACACCCAGAGGCTGGATAAACCATTAAAATCAGATTTTACAAATGTGTTTGTTGAACTTGTGATGTCTAACATGTTTCATTAATTATTTAAAGCAGTTGTATAAAACAAAAAAAGAAATGAGTCAATAACAAATCTCTAAATTTTTACAAATTTTATTCAATTATGTAGAAGAAGATAGCTGAAAAAACACAATTCCACTAAGTTCAAGTGTTTTTAATCATCTCTAAAGATTTTACATGAGAACAAATCTTGCTTTGTTCTTTGCTCGCCACCCACAGTTCTTTCTTAAAAGAAAAAAAAAAACAAATAAAAAGAGGGTTAAAAAAAGGGTACTTCTGATCCAAGTCCTGAGTTTTTTGGAGGTTTTTTTTGTCCCTTAAAGAGTAAAAGTTATTTAAACTAAATAAAAAAACAGTCTTCAACATCATTTGTCAATTTGCTTTATCTGTTTCTGTTTTTAGCTATTAACTTAAGTCATTTATTTGCCTATTAGTTTATTTGTTGTTAGACACAGCATCAACTTTTATACATTTTCTTTTTTAATTATTTACTTGTGTTGCATGACCCATACTTGGTAGAAGGGACATGTAAGATGATAAAATTATTTTATTGTTATAAGTTTTCAGATTTGTAAACTTTGGTGGTCATTAAAAAAAAATAGTAAAACTCTTCCCTTTGTAAGTTTGGCTATAATGATACATACAATATCTTTATGACTCTAATAACTGAGAAAGTAAAACAAAAAAAACACATTTCATCCTTTTTTTGACATAAAAATAAATAAAATGACAAAGACTTAAAGTAGAAGAACAATTTCAGTTTTTGACCCATAACTGTGACAAATAGATGTGAGTTTTTCAACCTCATCATAAATACAACACAGTCAGCAAAAGCGCTGCATGTTAAACTCTGCAGAGATGATAGGGTTTGCCCTTTGACCTTGAAAGAAGCCCTCTTCTGTGCGCCTCTTTGACACTCTGTTCCTCCTGCTCCTCCTTTCTGCATTTCCAAACACCCTGCATGGCTAAAGATAGTTATTCCACCTTGAACCGATCCATATCGCCTCCCAGGAGAGCCCAGGTCCCTCTTGTGAAACCTCATGAAGTATAGCATTTCTCACTTCCGAAAATGGGAGTGGAATGGCAGGGGAGAATATTCAGCAAGCCTCACTTTAAATCAAGATAAAAGACTGAAATAGAAAATAATGGGAGGAACAAACCCCTGGATAGCCCAGGGCTTCTAATGGAAACACATGGCTGAAGGCTGAGGTGCTGTCAGCAGCCAACAATGTGCCATTCCCTTTTTGATAATCTGGCCTGCCATAAAATTAGAATAGCAAATACCCTCCGACAAAGATGCATGTTCCTCCTCCTTTGTGCCATCATTAAAAAAAAAGAAAAAACTCCAGAAGTGAGTCTGAATGCCACGCAACTTCAATTTAAATTTACAGCGCTGCGCTAAGAGAAGTGATATGCACTCAAAAATTTTAATAACCTATTAAGTTACGACTTCAATTTCATTTTATGAATATTTTCCTTGGGGAGCACAGCCATCACCAGAGAAAGATCGAAATTTAAAAAAGATAAATAGTGCCATTAATCTACAACATTTCTCTTCCATTATCCCTGAAAATGAGGAGTTATTTTTGCTCAGATCCTCACGTAATTAGCTTCTTACACTTGACTCACTAGCCAGAAAATGACCATGTTCAGAAAATTAAAAATTTGTCATTAAGTGGAATTTAACATAATATCATTTATCTTTATATATTCCTCAGCTGACAAGCGGCAGCCTTGGATGTTGATCAAGGTTTTTTTTTTTTTTATTGCAGGACTTATCACTGTGAAAGGAGCTCTACTGTTAATATGGCTGGGTTAGCAGGTGAATATTAGGGATTTTAGCTGCTTACACTTGGAATATTTATCCTACTAATGGTCCTGTCATTTGAGTGAGGGAGTGCCCATTTGTGCTAAAATGAGAATTGGACTGGAACACTATGTTATATTGTTGTATTGTATTATAAAGACAGATGTTAAGAGCCAGTTATGTGTCCACTTTGTTCTGAAATGACAAGTTACATACTTGCTTTTTTAAATACAAGACTGAAGAAGAAAAAAAAATCCAAGTGTTTGTAATCAAATAAACTAAAGAACACATTTTTAAACTGTATGACAATTCTAGTGGATCTAAGAAACAGACTGTTTTACCTAAATTAAAAAGACTTAATTGCCAAATTTTACTATTACCAGTACTGCTACTATTATTACTACCAATAGTTACCATTTTTCAGTGCAATCTTGAAAAAAATACCAAAGTAAATGGTGCTCAATAAGCAAACCCTAAAAGTATCTGATCAGAAACCAGTGAAGTAGCATCACTGCCAAAATATTCAAAAATACCATTTGCTGAGTTTTGATAATTTTCTTACTTTTTCTTTTGAGAACAATATTTAAATGTATTAATGGTCTTGCCCCTGAAGTAATTTGTCAGTTAATAGAAAAATACAATACTGAAGGTGTAAGAACAGGAGCTGGGGTCAGTGGGAATTGCTGAGTCAAAAGGTGCAGAACCACTCTGAGACAATCATGGTTCTCAGTCAAAGCATTACAGTTATGCAACACGGATCTACAGTCTCTGTCAAACATGAGACGTTTTACAACAAAACTGAAGAACTGGCTGAAAGAACAACACCACTGAGAACACTGAAATTTAATCTGGACATGTATTTTAATGTATTTTGTGTAAAATTATAACTACACTGTACTCATTTATGTCATTCATTTTTATTTTGTTCAGATCAAAAAGCCTAACCAGAGCTGTGAAGTAGCTTTTAGCTAGAAGCCTTGTGTATCCTGCATCTGTTGCCTATGGGTGTTAATGTTTTGTTGTACTGTCCCTGCAAAAATAAATAATACAATTTTTAGATTTCATAAAATTAATAATACTCTTGCAAATACCAAGTGAATTATGAACATTAAAATCTGACCAAAATTTGTTGGCAATACGCTCCAATAAAATTTATTTTTTCCCTTTTCTCTCCTGTTAGCAATAACATTGCAGTTACATAGAAACATGTGTCAATAAATCATCTACCAAGTTTATAGTTGCCCACAATATTGCAAAGTAAGAAATTTACCCAAAAAGCTCATAACGACCCCAATTCAAATCCACACTTCTGGTTTTTGTTTTCTCATGAATGGCATGAAAATGTCTATTGTCTTCTGGTTTACTTGTAAAATAGACCTGTGATGGACTTGTGACCTGTCCAATGTGCTCCTAGACAGGTTACAAATATCACATTTGGTGGACTGGATTAAGTCTACAAGTTGTCATTGTGCCTCTTCTATACTGCATCTGTCTCCTGTTGCCATGAGAGAAAAGCTGCAAGTATTTCAAGAAAGAATTATAAAAAAAAAAAAAAAACATTCATTAGGCTGCAAAAGTGATTGTTCATTTTAAACACCAGAGGCAGAACTAAATATAAAAAAAATCAAATCTGATATCAGCACATTTAAAACAAAGTAATCAATGACTGAAACACACAGACGCTGATTTGAAAGGGAGCTTCAGTTCTGTGTGGTTCTGTCATTTACTTAGTTCAACACAAAAACATGCTGGTCATCATCTCACAGCACAGCAGGCTATCCATTAAGATCTAATTGATCATCACAAGGAATGGAAGGAAGAAATGGAGTTGATAATGGCGGGAGAAACCATTTTGTCTCACTCCCATTACAGAGTAACAACATTCTTGTTTAGTTATTATTCTCCTGTGACTACAAAAAACACAAAGTGAAGGGCCTCATGCTGCACTTTTTCATTGAAAAACTTTCTCTTCTTGTAATAGACCTGGAAACATATCATAAGCCCTAAAATGTCTGTCTATAGGCTGACAAATTAGTTTTAAAAGAAACAGTGTTCCCAAAGAAAAGCATTAAATTATCCTGAAAAGTTTTTGCTCCATTCCATCTCAAACAAGCACTGAATTGTTTTGCTCTGTGCTCACCAAACCAAATGAAAAAGCAGAATGAATCCTTCATGTTTTAGATAACACTAACTCTCATTATCATTCCCGTTACCCTAAAGCAAAAGAATACAAGTTTGAAAATGAATAAACTCCTTTTATTACAATATGAGCAACTGGGCTCATAATAAATCATTATGGGACTTCCTGTTCCCCTGACGCAGTATTGAAGCGTTGACCCCAATCAGGCTGGAGCTGATTAATTTCACCAGATTAAGGAATTCTTTGAGGAGATAAACTATAAATATGTCTGGTTTTAGAGGAGAAAGCGGACAAAAGACAATACAGTATGAATTCAAAGAATTTGTGTCTGCGGTGCCTTTTAAAACTAAAAACATGTTTGTAGAAATGAGACATTAAGAAAATATGGCTGCATGCACCTTTATATTTAAATGTGGAGTTGTCAGTTGCATCAAAGTGTCATATTGGAAGTTTAGAAAAAAAAATACAGAACATGACTAATTGAATTATTATTGAATAAGCTGGTGTTTGTCTTCATCATTTTCAAAATTCTAAATTTAGAACCATAATTTCCTGCTGTCTCCCAAAATGAGTATAATATAGTGGTTTAAATGTTCCCTAATATGCAGAATTAAGGAATTATGGTCTTGAATTAACCTTTTGTCATTTTCTTAAAGTACTGAACATTTTATCAAGCGGTAAATTGGTGACCTTAAATAGCATGTATTGTTTAATAGCTTAAATAGATTAAATGACAAAGTAATATTTGTCCCTTGGATTTTGTAGCTTCAGATATTCTTTTAAAATAACTTAATAGGAATACTGTAAATAAAATATTAACAAAAAAACCAAAAAAGCTGGTGCTGGATAAAAGTTAGAGCAAAAAGTCAGAAATTCACTTAAAAATCTCATATTTGGATATTTTCATATGCTTGAAAGTCGTAAATTTGCAAGAAAAGGTCAAGTTTTCATTATTAGATACATTTATTAACAAACTCTATTTTTGATGTTGTAAATTTATGAATTTGAGAAGAAAAAAACTTAAACTCAAAGATTAAAGTTTTAAATTTAAGTTTAAGCGTAATTAAAGCTGTAAATTTATGAACATTTGGACGAGCTGTAACTTTCCATTATAAAGAGAAAGCTTCATTTGCGTTTGAAATATTAAAAATATAAGCTTTATTTCTTAAGGGAAGACTTTAAACTTTGTGAAGCTACATGGACTAGAAGCTTGACCAAAACATGCAAAGAAAATTAAAACATTTCATGGCACAAAAAGTTCATCCTAAGATTGTGTGAAACTCCACAGCAAACATTTTTCACCATTTCTCCCTCTAAACCAAAACTAAGCAACCTTCCATGCAAGTCACACATCCATTCAGCTCCCCAGGGTCCAAAGCAATCTCTCTTGTCTTTATGTAGGCAGTCTCCCTGCTTCAACCTGCAGCAGCCATCAAACCCATTAATCCATCTGCCGAACATGACTATGACTGATCTGGTTGCCAAACAATCAATTTGTACCTCTCCCACTCGCTCTTCTGGTGTGGAAGTACAAAATATCATCAAATAGTATCAATGCTAGCTCTAGCAGAGAGAAATAATAGAGCAATAAGGCAATCAGTGTTTGACCTTGGAGGACAGCTAATTCATCTGCCGATCTGTCTTAATTATTTCTTCTGAAATGGATACGGAAGAAAACCTGAGCGTTTCATTCATTCTTAGTTGACATTTCTATTTTTCATCTTAGAGTAATGCCATTTTTCTTTCTGCATGATGATGCATTTTTTTGTCATGAACTCGTATTGGTCAAAAGAATGAAAGATCAATGAAGACTAAGTGGTTTGCTGTACCCCTAACCTCAAGGCCAGGATGGCTAGGAATACACAAATACATATAATTCTAAAAATATATAAAACCCCAGTACATTCAGAAGCAATGGTGTAGTCATTATTCACACTGTGTAGTTTGTAACATAAAACATCCTTTGATAATAGACTGAGTGATAGGTATGAAAACCAATTTACAAGAAAGTAAAAAAAAAAAAAAAACATTCAAATGTGAACTTACAGTAATGCTTGAAGATTCAGCTGTTGTATTAAATAAATGTAGTATCCAGCAGAGGTAACGAGGTATTGGAATCAGCTGACCTAATTGGAGACTGGGAACAGGTGAGGGTGCCTGGCTGGCTGAGAACAAACAGTTGAGCTGACTGAGGATAAATAAGAAATGACAAAGGAAACACTGGGACTGAAACACTAGAAGAATCACAAACACAAAAGCACAAGATAATAGAAACCTGATTTAAAAAACACAAAGGATCCAATAATCCAAAATACATAATCTTGACACACACAAAGCTCTTAAGTTTGTTTACTGCATCAAAATCTTGAAAGAAATAGTGTGTTCAAACTTCAAGCCTGAATATATATACAAAGAAAACTGATTCAAAGTTAGACTTCAGCCTTTAATTTGCAAATGCAGGGATTATCACGACATTTTACAACAGAACCCAGTACACAGGACTTCAGGTAATGGATCATTTTGTTTAAAACACACGAGTTTTAACATCTCTCTTCAAAAATGAGTCACACCTTCTGGAAATGACATCATTGAAGACGAGGACATGACCTCACCTATCAGGGTGATTCAGTTCACAAACTAGGATATCCTACAAGTTTAGATGTAGAAAGGCCCAGTCCCTATACTCGCACCTCCACACTTGTGCCCTTGGTCTATTGTATTAATCCTTTTTAAAATTTTATTTTATTTTATAATGTTCTTTTTTAATCTTTATTTTACTTTACTTTAGAATTTACTTATTTAAATTGCATAAAATTTTGTTGTTCATTGTTTGTGGACCGCAGTGTTGTATTTTCAGTATTTTCAGTGTAACAATGACAATAAGGTCTATCTATCTATCTATCTATCTATCTATCTATCTATCTATCTATCTATCTATCTATCTATCTATCTATCTATC
>JARVJO010000456.1:6010-18239 GCA_031762555.1 Cynodonichthys magdalenae | reverse complement strand
CCCCCCCCCCCCCCCCCCCCCCCCCCCCCCCCCCCGCCCCCCCCCCCCCCCCCCCCCCCCCCCCCCCCCACAATTGTAAACCTTTTAATTTTCCAGGGTAGTATACCCCTGGAGACCAGCCCTGTTTGGATTCATCATGACCTGAATGACTGAGAACCTTCACCAGCTTCGATGCATATATTATATATAATATATTATATATATATTATGCCTAAAAACCCGTTAACAGAACTCACTCAGAGGCGGATGTTAGACCCAGGAAGGCCTGGATGACCAGCGGGAGCTCGTACTTCACGATGAACAGGTAGCTGGACATGGCTGCCGTGGAGGACAAACAGAAGATGACCACATTCTGCTTTGACCCGACAGAACCCCCCGACGCAGACCCGGACCTTACGTCTTACCTCCGATGTTGTGGAGCGTGATGACGACAGCAGCCAGGATCTTCCCCGGGTGACCGAAGGCCCTCAGGCCGAGCTGCTCGTAAGCTCGAATACCTGCAGAACAGAAGCAGTCTGGCTCAGAACTGAACCGGGCCAGGTTCAGGGTTCAGGGTTCAGGGTTCAGGGAAGGCTTAAATGTTACCGATGACTCCGGCGCTGCGTAGCAGCAGATGGACGGAATAACAAGACAGACAGGCGATACATGTGAGCAGGATCCTGTAAAACACAGAAAGTCCAGGTTTCAGTCTCTCGGACCTTCAGTGTCGACGTTTTTCATTTATTGTTTGGTTTCACTAATCTGAGGTCTGCTAAACACCTGATCCATCAAACCTGCAGGTTTTTCTCCCTGGATGAAATGAAGAATGTTTGTTTTATTTAGCTCACTGTTCTTATATTTTGCTAATTTTTAATAAATGTTAAAATGCATTATTAGATCTTCAATCTAAATGTGTAAACCAAAAATGTAAAAGTTAAATCTTAAAGGTTGCAGCTAAATGTTAAAGTTTAAGTATTTTGGAACACAGCAGCCTTTACTGTTGGTTCAAGGCTTTAATTGTGACATCATCATCCTGTGACAGAAGCAAATGGTAAGGCTGCTAAATATGCTATTTAAAATTTTATATTCAAAATGTGTTTATGGAAAACAATATGGATGGTAGAGCAGGTCAGACACTGGCTGCAACTGAAAGTTTGATGTCTTGTAGGGAAGCATTTAAACTTTAAAATTTAGCCACAACATTTAAGATTAAATTTTTATATTTAGATTTACACATTTAGATTTAGGATTTGCTCAAAAATCAGAGCTTCAACATATTGTTTTTTTTCTATTATTCTTGTCTTTCAAGTTTGTTTTTGTCTTTCTGTCTCTATGGAGCTAAATTGGGGCCAAATGGTTTGTTCAAAATAAAACGTTTTTGAAACTGAAAATTAATTTTGAAACTTGGAAAAAAAAATTTAAACTGAACAAAAGTTTGAAACTGACAAAAAAAAAGTTTGAAACTGAAAATAATAGCTGAAACTGAAAATACAAGATGTTTGAATTTTTTTCAGTTTCTAATATTTATTTTTTTCAATTTCAAATCTTTTTTTTTTAATTTCAAAATTACTTTTCACCTTCAAAATTAATTTTCAGTTTCAAAAACTTTTTATTTTGAACAAAACATTTGGCCCCAATTTAGCTCCATATACTGCTCCCTGATTCATCTGTTCACAGCTGCAGCCTCTTCTCTCATCAGCCCCGGTCGTTTTAGTTCCTCTGCTTCCTGTCACTCACATGATAGTGGTTTTTATTCCACTTCCTGTCCTCCTGTGTCTCCCTATGCTTTGTCTCAAGTTTGTGTTTTTGTTAAAATAAAGTTTTAATTTTAGTTTTATTGAAACTCTGCACTGAGTCCAGACTTAAACCTCACTCTTCAGACCTGATGGTAAAAGCTTGATCAATCAGTTTCAATAATCTTCTAACTCTAGTTATGAAACTGTATAAACTTATTGAACTGATCTTGTTGCAAAAGCGTGTCTAAATCCAAATTAAAGGTGGCAGTCTGGTCCAAACAATCCAAACTGAAACATTTTATTTGTCGTTTTTTTTCAGCTTTACTTTTCAAACAGAGACTGTTCAACACAGAACCTCGTTTCAAAATGTCAGAAACTTCACTTTAAGCTTACGATTTTAAATTTGCTCAATTTGCTCAAAGCTGAAACTTAAATAATGACTGGATTTTTAAAGCTACTGTCATCATTTTTATGATCCTCAGCTAAAAATTATATTTTTCTTAAATAAAGACAGATTTATTTTAAATGTACAACTAAAACTATTCGGCTGTTTCAGCTCTTTAAATCCACCAGATTTATACTTTATGCGATGCCTTCACTTTTCATTTCTTTAGACCTTAAATTAAACATTTAAATGTTCTTTCTAAGAATTATTTATTGACCATTGTGTTAAAACTTGTGTGTGGACTTGTTTTTGCTACCAGGTGGGGACAAAAACTGGGAAAATTGCATCCATGTGGGGACCAAAATAATGGTCCCCACAAGTTTGGAGGCTGATTTTGGGTGGGGGGGTTAGGTTTAGGACCATGATGTGAATTAGGTTTATGCTAGATTTAGGGTCAGGTAGGTACTGGAGGGGTTAGTTTTAGGGAAAAGGGTCAAGGTTAGGCTGTAGAAATGACCAGTAAATGAATGGAAGTCAATGGAAAGTCCCCACGAGGATAGAAGAACAAACTTGTGTGTGTGAGCCTCACAGGAAGAGGACGATGCCCGTGTTGGACATGGCGTAGGACAGTCCCAGGATGCCGCTGCCCATGATGGCGTTGCTCAGATTGAAAACCGACATCCCGAACGAGGTTTTACCCTCAAACTAGAAAAATAAACCATGAATTAAAAAAGGTTTTAATTTTAAATATTCTGATTGATGTTAATTTGAATTTATATTAAAAACAGTTTGACAGAAAAATCTAATTTTAGCTCAAACACTGATTCTCAGAGCTGAAACTTAATGTCAAACCATATTTTCTGTGTTTTTAGTTATTTATGTAAAACTTATTAACACATTAGTTTATCCACTCACGTCGGTGAACTCGGGTCTTTTCGAGCCGTCGTCTTTGTGTTGCAGGAATTTTTCTTCCTCTGGTGGAATTCTGCATCATAAAAAGAACCTTTTTGAACAGAGAGGTATAAAAATCTAATTTAAATGTAAATGTGTGACTGAGTCGTACCCTCCCTCCACAGCGGCGTCGTGGAAAATCCCGTTTGATGCTTTCTGCAGTTCCATCATTCAGCAAGAGAGTTCAGGGTTTGGAAATGTTTCAGGAAAATTAAAGAGCCTTAAGAGGTAAATCTGAAAATATAACATAAAGAATATAATATTTTAAAAAGTTTCTTCATAACCAACTGTTTACCAGACTCTTAATCTGTTTTTATTTACGTGAACGCCTACATGTCATCGACTAATTCAACTAGCACTTAGCACAAAAACACTAGTTCAGGTCAAAATAGGATTTTTAAAAATGGCAGTACGATAATTCATCTTTTCTATCGGCCACCTTGTAGCTCAGTAACCAAGTTAAACCAACATAATCACCAAAGTGCACAAATTATTCAAGCTAAGCTAGCATACTACTGCTAGATATCTGACAATCATATTTATGCAATAGTTTTAGGGTCTATACGGTGAACATCTACATCCTTGTCTGATCCGACCAGTTGGTCATGTGAACCGTTCATTTTCTCAAAACTCAACTTCATCGTTCCCCCCCCAAAAAACAAACAAACATCAACAAAATGTGAATAAAATCCTTGAATGGACGGGTGGATCAGGTAGATTGTGTGGATCAGGTGGTTCATATGGATCACGTATATTGAGTGGATCGCGTGAATCGTGTAGATCACGTGGATCATGTGGATCATGTAGATCGGGTAGATCAAGTGGACAGAGTGGATTAGGTGGATCAAGTATATTGAGTGGATCGTGTGGATCGGGTAGATCAAGTGGATTACGTGGATCATGTGGATTGGATGGATCAGGTGGATCGTGTGGATCACGTATATTGAGTGGATCGAGTGAATCGTGTAGATCATGTGGGTCATGTGGATCGGGTAGATCAAGTGGACTGAGTGGATTAGGTGGATCAAGTGGATTACGTGGATCATGTGGATTGGATGGATCAGGTGGATCGTGTGGATCACATGGATTATGTGGATCATGTGGATTGAATGGATCAGGTGGATCATGTGGATTGTGTAGATCAAGTGGATTAGGTGGACCGAGTGGATTAGGTGGATCGAGTGGATCAGGTAGACCAGGGAAACCTGAAACCCTGTGTGGTCCCTGATGATGCAGCTCTTGACAGATGAGTAAAAGTTACCAACCAGGGTTTATAAATGTTTCCTAAAAGCCTTTGATTTGTTTATATTTTGAGGAAAATAAAACAAAAATCCATCTTGAAGACAAATAATCATGAATGAGAACTGAGTATTTCCTGTCAGACTGAGCCGTTCAGTTTTCAGTCCACTCTTCACATTATCCAGTTGGCCCCCTTTATTCTGACAGGGACCCCCTAAGTGGCCTCTGACTTGGAAAAATCTCAGATTTTCTTGGATGGAAACACTGTAATCACTGGGACCATTTCTAAAATACAAATATAGTCTGAGGCAGAATTTCAACTCCTCCACTGGACCAGACAAACAGGACTGAAACAGACTGGACCTGAACTGGACTCGTCTGTTTTATGTTTTTTGGACCCAGTTTAAACTCAACAGCTACAGCCAAGCTGTCTTCCTGAACTTTTATTTGTTGTTTTATTTCTGAAAAAAAATTAAAAATTCACTATCATAACTGAAAATAGTAACCAAAGACCAAAGTTTACTCAAACCTGTGTTCTGTAAAGCCTGAAGTTTTCCACTGCAGGGTTAAAATATTGACAGAACCCTGTGGAAAGTGAGGTGTTTGTACTGATAAGAGGCTGATTATCTCCTCTGTTGGCCTCAGAATCACACAAGGAGATAAAACTGACCTCTAAACTCAAACACGACTGAACTCGTCTCAGACTTTGACATTATGTTCAGGAAAAGTCACGTGGACTTTAATTGTAAATATTTCATGCAGAAGCACGTTTTATACTTGTACATTTATTTAATATGGAAATAACTTTGTTCTGTTTGTGAAACCTTCATAACCACAAACTACAAAACTGACTTTTATCTTCTACAAGGAAATAATGAGAAATCAATCAACTTTACTTTTCTCTGATCGTCAACATAACGAACATTTTTAGCTCTTACTGACGCAGACACACACCCAACCAACGCACCAATCAGATTCAAGAACTTCCTGTCAGAGTGATCCATTCACGACTGTGAACACAAATATCTGTCGTGCTTTCAGAGGAGGCTCGTTGCTCAAACATTTGATTAACGAGCCTGAAAAGACTGAAAATGCAGTTTACAAAATACTGAACGTAGTGACGATCCAGTCTGACGGTCAACCAAAACCATGGTGGAAACCATGGACCCCGACCCCGAACATGTGATTCACTCTTCCAGAAAAACAGCTTTAAAGTTCATAATAAAAGGACAAAACAGATATAAAATGTATTTATTGAAGTTTTTAGTGAAAATGCCTTTGTTTTATATTTAATCTTAGTTTAAAGTCTGTAGTAAAATGCAAAAAACCCCATAAACATTCTTTTCAGTTGCTAAACATCTGAAAACCTTTTAATAGACAGTTTCGTAGTTTGTACCATGTGTTTATTGAGAAGAGTCTAGCATTTATCGGAGAAAAGCTGCGGTTGCTATGGAAACGCCATTGTAGTTGCACAAATTAAACAGGCAAATTTTCGCTGTTTTACAGCCCTGATGTATTTGCTCCAAACTGATTTGTGTTAAACTTTCCTTTAGGAGTGTAGATGAGAATTTTCATAAATATCTAAGCTATATGTGGGCTTTTTGAGCTGGTTGAATTTGCACGATGGCATTTTCACAGCAACTTCAGCTCTTTCCCAATAAACGTTTCTCGATAAACGCGTGAGGTTGGATGGCTTCGTGCATTTGTGATCAATTCTAACTACGAAGTTATCTATTATCTTGTTTATTTTGTTTTCTAATCACCAATTAGTAATCAAGCTAAGTTAGCATAGCATTCTAGCTAAGCTAGTTTGGTAACTAAGCTAGACTAGCTAAGCAAATATGCTAAGCTCATGTATACGACTTTTTTAACGCACATAGGTTTTTCTGGTGCCTTTCAGTTGACAGTTTGGAAAAATATTGGCATAAATGATCATTTTGTGGCTTCAAAGTCAATTTTCATATTAAATCCATTTTGTTTTTAACTGAGACAACATGGTGGAGTGTGTGAGGCCTGACTTGATGAAAACACTTCCTGACAGTAAGAAAAAACATATTTTTCTGTCATCATGGCGTCTTTTATGTTTAATTTTGCAAACACAGACAAACCAAAACAACTTCAATCATTCTGAAAAAAAAAGGAATGACTTGAACTCAGACCTCCTGTTCTTTGGCACCAAAACGCCTCCAGAACCAAACCACTGCAGCTTGTTAAAACTGGTAACTCCCTGATGAATGCAAGAGTTGTTTTGACACATCAGTCAGGTTGACTGGATGTCATGACAACTCTTACGTAATCGAATGAATTGAAACATTTCATTTTAAAATATGCTCGGGGATAAAAATTCAAAGCTGGATTCAGCGGCTGTTTGAACGTGTCGGCTGCAGTAAATAGTCTGGTCCGGACGAGTGTACAACATGTTCCTGCTCCTGAGCGAGGCCCGGCCCTGTTCCTTCACAACTTTCTGTGTTTAATCAGAGTTTTTCATGCGTGGAGCAACAAGTTGATGCTTCAGTGTCAACAGCAACTAATGCAAACTCTAAGTTCTGCAGATTTATCCAAGTTGTTTCTTGTTTTGTGCATCAGAAAAACACAAGTTATAAGAAAAAAACATTAAAAGTACAAAAACTAAGATAACCAGAATAACATAAACCTGGAGTGAATTAAAGTTTTTTAATGAAAACTGAAATTAGATTTAATTAAATTGACTTTAACGAGTTCTATTAAACCCAAATCCAGCTGTTCGGCTCGTTAACACCCATCTGTCAGAACCAAACCCTGTTTTTGTTTGGTTTTTTCCTCCCATGGACCCTCGGTCCCGCTGAGCTCTGGAGCAGCTGGACCACGTGGCAGAGCAGCAGCTGGACAAAGACCAGGCTTACCTTCAGGAGCAGGACCAGGTGTGGTGGTCGGGGCGGGGGGGCGGGGAGCAGAGTGGGTCGGGAGCAGAGGGAAAACGTTGGGCCGTTTCGGAGCTGGAAAGCAGAGAGAGCGTCTCGGGGAGAAGAGGGGAGCAAACGTGGGAGCAGGCAGGGACGAGGGAGGGTCTGCTGGAAATAACGGTTTCAGGTTTCTCCTGATGTCACGTCCACAGACACTCCTCTTCCTTCTCTAAAGAAGAATAACAGACGAGCTGACAGTGATGGATGGCTGTGTGGAATTCACTGGCCTCCACGGTCCCGCTCAGACTCACTGGGCCTGTTGGACCGCTTCCACGTCCAAGTAGAAACACTGGAAACGCAGAGAGGAGGTCGAGGTTGTGCAAGAATCTGATGGAACCTGAGGGAAACTGGAAGAATCTAAAGTGTGTTCTAACCATGTGGAAACTTTCCACAGAGAGGGAAACATGTGAAACCAGCAGCGCTGATCCCAGTCTGGTTCAAACCTACAGATGGTTCAGCGTGTACACATTCCCACAGCTACTGCTGGCTCTTTAGGAACCGGTCCAACTCTAAATCTGTCTGCTGCAGAGAGCAGGAGGTTCATGCTTCACCTACAACCCCCAGAGACCAACAGCTCAACCAAAACTCTCCCTGTAATTCTATTTTTGTGCTTTACACAAACAAAAACACACCTCAGAGTCTGAGGAAACCTCAGTCAGACCAGGAAGGACGGTCTTCTCTGGGTCACTGAGGTTCTGCCTCAGGAGGAGGAGTTTAAATGTCTCAGAGGGAAGAAGACTGGAGACAGATCAGTGGGTCTGCAGTATTGTGGACTCTGTTCTGGTCCATTGTGGTGAAGCGGACTGGCTCTGTTTACTGGTCAGTCTACGTTCCTACCCCCACCTGTGGTCTGAAATCTGAGTACTGACTGAAAGAAGCAGACCTCAGATCCAAGAGGTCTAGATGAGTTTTCTCTGCAGGGTAGCTGGACTCTGGTTCAGTTCTCCTGGACAGACTCAGAGTAGACCTGCTGCTCCACATCCAGAGGAACCAGCTGAGGTGGTTCATCTGGACAGAATTGACCCTGGACGCTTTAATAGGGAGGTGTTCTGGACATACACAACGGGGAGGAGACCTCGAGAAAAAACCAAGACACATTTGGTCTGGGAAGACCTTGGAGTCCCCCCAGAAAAGCTGGAAGAGAGGTCTGGACCTCCATGATCCAGCTGCTGCCTCCCCAAGACCTGATGGATGGATGAAGGATGGATGGTTGGATGTTTAGATGGTTGGATGATGAATGGATGTTTAGATGGATGGATGGATGGATGGTTGGTTGGATGGATGGATGGTTGGTTGGATAATGGATGATGGATGGATGTTTAGATGGTTGGATAATTGATAATGGTTGGATATTTAGATGGTTGGATGATGGATGGATGATGGATGGATGATGGTTGGATGAATGTTTAGATGGATAGATGATGGACAGTGCATCCTAACGATCAGGACTTGGTATTTCAGCCATTTTGTTCTCATTGAAGGTGAATGGAGCTGTGTATGTGTATATGTATGTATGTATATACTGTATATATATATATATATATATATATATATATATATATATAGTTCAACCTTTCTGCACTTCATCTTTTGTTCTGCTTCAGCTTTTCTTGTTCCTTCTTTGTGCTAATTTTTGTTTTTTTCTTGTGTTTCACTTATTCAGGTCATTTTGTGCTTCTATCAGCTTCTTTTTGTTCATTTAAGCTTCCTTCAGCTGTTTTCTGAAATGTAAGCTACTTTTCTGCTCTTTTCAGCTTTTTGGGCTAACTTACTACAAAATGCAACATTTTTATACAACTTTTATTTTTTTCTGCAAAAATCTTGCAGCACGAAGCATTCACGCTACATTTTTACAGGAAATGTAAATTCTGTAGTTAGGATTAAAAAAGATTAAACTAGTTAACAAGTTAGAACTTTAAACAATTTACTAAATAAACTGGAGTTTTTATGGTTTCCTTTTACTTGATTAGCTAAAATTTTAGGCTCCTCATATTAGTTAACTTATTATTTATATGTACTAGTTAGATATCATGAAATTATGCTTCAATATTTAAAAGCAAACTGGGGGTGGGTGGGTGGGTGGGGGGTACTCTTCTGCTCCAACTAGTTGGACAAAAAGTTACTAATTAGTTTGTTCGGTTAGAGCAGCAGCGTTACAAACTAGAGGTGTTTTTATATGAAGTACATTCATAATAAATACATAAATGGCTTGCCATACAGGAGAAATCTTTGTGTGCCCGAATTTATGGTTAAAATATCTGATCCACCTCAGCTGAACTGAACCCAGAAGTTCTGGTCTGTTCCTGTTTGTCTCTGTCTTCACACGGTCTTCTTGGAAAGACGTTGCCAGGGAGGTTCTTGAATCTACACGTCCATGTGAGTTTTCCAAGGCAGAGTTCTTATGGCACCAAGAGCTGCAGAGAAGAAGAAGAAAAGCGCCCTCTGTTGGCCGAAACTACGACAACAGGAGGAATCACCCAGGAACAAACTGTTTTCTATTATATTTGAAGATTTGCTCGTATGTGTACAAAACTGAGATGGAAGTTAGTGCAGAAAAGAAGAGCAAATGAAAGTGCTTTTTTTTTAAAAGTTCATAATAAATATATTTATAAATATAGAATATTTTCAAAAAGGTATTTTTATGTAACCTGGTACCAAATGATCCTCGGCAGGGGCTCCAGTAAGGGAGGACCATGGGAGGCAGTGGTTCCTATCTCTGCTCTAACAGATCACACAAAAGTTTATTTTTAACATTTGACCAAAAAGTTATAGGCTTAATGTATTGGTATGTCGTGTTTTGCCACTTAAACTTTTTTTTAGTATCCTTTATATTTTGGTGGATCAGTTGGTAGAGCTCTCAACAAGAAGGTCACCGGATCAAATCCCGAGTCAGGGACCTTTCTGGGTAGAGTTTGCATGCTCTCTCCGGGTCCTCCGGCTTCCTCCCAACCGAAGGTCGTTTGTCTCCATGTGTCCTGCGATGGGCGACCTGTCCTGGGTATACCTCTGGATATGGACACCAGTGACCCTGAAACAAAGAATAGGTTTAGATAATGAATGGATGTTTGTATTTTTGATGTTTTACTTCCAATTTTATTATTGTTTTTATCATTTTTACTAATTTTTATTATTTTTTAGTTTGTTTTATCCTTAGCTACATGTGATGTGTTTGTTGTGAAGCACTTTGGTCACATTTATATACATTTGCTATATAAATAAACTTTGACTTAACTAGACTAAAAAAAGTGAATTTATTTACAGATTGTGTGAAACTTCAGAATATCTCCCAAGTGTTTTAGCTGCTGTTAGAGCTCTTTAAATTATAATCCCAGGGGGATTATTGATCTGATTAAGCAGCTATTAGCTCACGTGTTAGTCTTGCTGCGAGTCGCTCTCCACCAATCAGAGCGTAGATCCTCAGAGGAGCGTGAAGATCCACTTAGATGACATCACTAAGCCTCTTAACTCCGCAGGTGAATGAAGACTGGAGGGGGGGAGGGAGACTTGTTTACTCGGACTCTGGACCAAATGTTAGTTCAGGTTTTTGTTGGCGGGAGATTAAATTAACGGGCGGATTAATCTGTGATTTAATACTCCTGAAGTCTGGATCCTCTGAGCCCACATGGACTGCAGCGGCAAGGTAACTGCTGCCTGATCAATACCTGATCTAAACAAAATTAGACTCCTCACCCCCCACCCCCTTAATGAGACCTAATGACCCCCTCTTCTCCCACTTACCCAATACCCAATATTTCAGCACATCAGGCAGCAGCACCATTAATAACATCAGCCAGTTATTTTTTATTTATGCTTTTATATTTTCAGCTGCTATTTTAAAATAAAAAGCTAAACAACTTTTAATATGCTTAATTAAAGGCCTAGTCGTTTATAAACAAATGCATGTTGCCCACTACCTTTCAGGTCTGAGTTTAAGAACATTTTAAACATGGTTATACAGATTTTGGTCAAACAGTGTAAATGGCATTTGGCAGTCTCATGAAATATTGCTGGAGATTCGACTCTGAACACTCCTACTGGAGTGAGCCATTGGTGGTCATTTAAAGATCCCTTGGTGTCCTAGTAATCCTTAGGTGGTCATCTAGACATTCTTGGTATCCATCTAATTATCTGTTGGTTTCCATCCAGCGTTTCCTTTGTTTCCACCCAGTAATCCCTAGTGTCTATCTAAAGAGAAACTTCCTGTCCAACCAGTGATCCTAGGTGTCTATCCAGAGATCCCATGGTATCTATCCAGAAATCCTTTGGTGGCCATCTAATGATCCCTTGGCATCTAGCCAGTGATCCATTGGTATCCATCCAGAGATTCATTGGTATCTATCCAGAGATTCATTGGTATCCATCCAGAGATTCATTGGTATCTATCCAGAGATTCATTGGTATCTATCCAGACACTCATTGGTATCTATCCAGAGGTTCATTGGTATCCATCCAGAGATTCATTGGTATCTATCCAGAGATTCATTGGTATCTATCCAGACACTCATTGGTATCTATCCAGAGGTTCATTGGTATCTATCCAGAGGTTCATTGGTATCTATCCAGAGATTCATTGGTATCTATCCAGAGATTCATTGGTATCTATCCAGAGGTTCATTATTATCCATCCAGACACTCATTGGTATCTATCCAGAGGTTCATTGGTATCTATCCAGAGATTCATTGGTATCTATCCAGAGGTTCATTGGTATCTATAAAGAGATTAATTGGTATCTATAAAGAGATTAATTGGTATCTATCCAGAGATTCATTGGTATCCATCCAGTGATCCCTTGGTGTCCATCTAATGATCTCTTGTTGTCCATCCAGTGATCCCTTGGTGTCCATCCAGTGATCCCTTGGTGTCCATCCAGTGATCCCTTGGTATCCATCCAGTGATCCCTTGGTATCCATCCAGTGATCCCTTGGTGTCCATCTAGTGATCCCTTGGTATCCATCCAGTGATCCCTTGGTGTCCATCCAGTGATCCCATGGTATCC
>JARVJO010000451.1:0-22436 GCA_031762555.1 Cynodonichthys magdalenae | reverse complement strand
CACAGAGTAAGTTGCGGGGGTAAGTTAACTCAGGATAACTGCCATCTGGCTTTCTGAAACCGAAAACCCAGGATATGTAGTTAACCCAGAACCTACTCAGGATTTTCACTTATCCTGCTTTCTGAAACAGGGCTCTGGGGGCCACCAGTAGAATATACGACTTTATTTATTTATTTTTATTTTACCATTGTTTAACCAGACAAATCTCATCAAGATCACAGATCTCTTTTTTAAGGGATGTTTGGGCCAGAATGCATTCCATTGTCTGTTTTTGTGCTATGTACCTGGAGAAAACCCACATAAGCACAAAAACATGCAAACTCCACACAGAAAGACCCCAGGTCCAAACCGGAGATCGAACCCACAAGTAAAAAGAACATTTGAAAATGTTTCAATAATATATCATGCTGTATATTTGATTTGATCCAGTCAATGGGGTTGTAGACCTATAAGGAAGGAGAGTCAGGTTCTAAATAAAAAGTGTCATTATGTAATATTTAAGTTCTAACTCAGTGAGTACTTGGTATCGATACTTGTATTATAGGCATCCAAACTGAGGTTCTTGTACTTGGCTTGAGAAAAACTGGTATTGATATGTCTTTAATTGTAGAGAATCAAGACATTTATATCTGTGATATCTTAATGTACTACCACAAGGTGCAGATCATTCCACAGATAACACCTGCTCAGAATAAATAAGAACTTGAAGAGGGGGAAAATGCTGTCAAACATGTAATTTAAGCCATGCTCCATAGTGTTTGATATTCAAAACAGACTGTCTCTGGTGCTACAACTCACTTGGCCAGGTTCATAATTAGTCTGAACTTTTTGATGAGCTCAAACTTTTACTTTGCCCAGGTAGTCTGCCCAGATGCCAAAGCCAATCTCACTCGGACTCCTTTCTATACTCTCAGATCTTATTTGGAAGACCGCCACCGATTCCCTGCATGTCCACGTGGCATCAGGTGCAGGGCTGATTTTCGACTCATCCCCTGCCCAACTTGAATTTTTCGACCTGCAGGTCTCTGTGAATAACGGACGCTGGCCGAGCATTACTGCTCTGCCAAAAATTTCTGACAAGAAGTGCAGATGCAGAGAGTGATACAGGGTCCTCTCACCCCACTGGCACAGGTCCCTATCCAGCCATCTGGTGACTCTGCAGTCCGTGCCAGTCTCTCACTGTGACCGCCCACAACCCTGCAAGACATGTCCCTTCACTGACACGTTCGGCCAGCTTCTTCGAGATCACCCACCTACACCTCCTCACCTACTCTTTGCCAACTGTGTGCTATCTGCTAGCTCAGGATGTAACCCGAGAGATGCTGATGAGTTAACATGCTGTAGTTGCTTAGAATGATTATCTGCGTGGCAGTGATGTAGAGAACAAGTGATGTGCGCTCAGACAGACTGTCACTTTGCCTGTTTGAGAAAAGAGGGATGTCAATAGAGCAAAAATAGACAACCACTGACTTTGTGTCGCCCTCTCAAAGCAGGACAGACACGATCATGCAGAAATATACGTCAGCCGTCCTTCTGTCAATCAATGTTGGGCTGAAAGAACTCACCCGATTGAAGCTGCTGAGAGCAAAAGATGAAGGTGCTGATTTGATTGATGACATTTCAGTGGACATTAGCATTTTAGCTGCTTCTTTGTTAAGCCCATCAGTATTACCTTCTGCTTCTTGTAGACAGACGGTACTTTTGTCTAGCCTTTAATTTTTGATTTTTTTTCTGCTTTTCATTATCTCAGATGTCAGCTAAAATGAGCAGTTGTAATTTGCTTGTTTACTTTCCAACCCTCCTTTGACATGAGCTGTACATCAGAGGAGCTATTGTCTTTTTTATTTTCTTTCTGCTCACCTGAATATATTTTCAAATGAGACATTGTTTAGGATTTGACACAAGAAAAAATTAAAATCCATTCATCAACCTTGTCTCTGACTTAGTACCCATAGTTTAAAAAGACAAGATGAAAGAAAGACTAAAATGACAGAAGATCAGTTTTCAGTTTCTGATCTTTTTCAAAGTAAAACACATACTTTTCCACTTTTGTTTTTTCATTGGAGTGCTTTCATAAAACACGTTTTCTTAGAAGACTTCTAACCACATCAAACTTTTAAACAAACTAATTTGAAGCTGTCATGTGAGTCTAGTCTGAGGAATAACTTAACAAAGAGACATATGTTGTCCTTTTACTTGGATAAATCTTGTCGTTACTGAACGGGTGAGCAGGAAGCCCAAATGATAAATGTGTGTCAGTACAATGCAGAAACCTGCAAAAACTAGACTTGCTGACTTTCACAGTCTTCAAAAGGGGGTTGACCGTGCCCAACAGCACGTTCTGCAAACCACAACGACTCTTATCTGGCAAGTCCTAAGCACTTCCAGAAGTTCTGTCTGTTCTGTTGCCAGGAGTCTAAATAAAAACTGTTGAATATCTTCATGATCAATTCTTCCAATGTGTCATTTTTTTACTGTATTTCCTAATTCTGTCCTGATGAGTAATAACAGTCCAAAACCTGATTCAGAATCAGAAAGCTTTTGCATGGCCAACACACACATGTAGATGCACAAGTTTGTACAAACCAACACTTAACAGGTCATCTAATGAGATGCCAGGATTCCAGCTCTCATAACTCTTTATCTTTCTGCTCTCCAACACAACATGCATCTAACCCTCTCCTTAGAGATAAAAAGAAAGGAGTCGCATGTACACATGCATTTGCTCACTTACAAACATGGAGATAAATGTGCTCCCCCACTCCCTGTCTTCTTCCTTTTAGATAAAGGCTAATACAGATGAAAGCCCAAAAGAAAATGTACCAGGGCTGTGCATTTGTTGTGTATGATAGCATCAGCATGGACAGAACAATACAGCTGCACAAGAAGGGCTCAAGAGGAGCATTCACAACAAATGCAATAGTTCAGAAGGAACACAAACACCCCGATAGATTCATCATGGCAGCAGCTTTGGTGCTCCTTAAACCTTTAATCTAAGGGAAAACTGAAATCTTGCATTAGTTTAAATGGTTTTTGTGTCACTGAGAAAACTTTTGAGAAGCTGCAAAGCATGGAACAGTCAAAACAAATAGTAGATTTGACTTAGAGGAATGTGTTTAAGAGAGTGATGTCGATCCAATCATCACTTCTTTTTCTACTTGTCCATGGTTGAGTTGCAGAAGTAATACTACCAAGAGGGAAACTAAAGACATCTTTCTCACCAGTGACACTCGCCAACTCCTCTTGAAGGATACCATAGCATTTCCAAGTCAGATTATATAAAATCTCTTCAGTTAGTTATAGTTCTGCTCCAGGGTATCCTCCCATTCGGTTGTGCAGGAGTCATCTAATTAGATGATCACCTCAGCTGACTCCTTTGTATTCAGAAAAACAGTGACTCTGTACCAAGTTCATCCACTGAGCTCACACTCTATTTCTAAAGGTAGTTTCACACTCACAGTCGGTGACTGTTTGAAAAAGGAAATTGCACGGGAGTCTCTAAACTGTCTTGAAACATTTGAGGAGATGCTCTATTATCTCACATAGCAGAGGCTTGCAGCTTTGTCACCTGAATTTTGGACATCTTCAAATTAGTCATCAATTTGTCATAGGTGTCTCAAACTTGTCTTGGACCCTCTTTATTAATTTAGGTTCACTACTTTTAGAAAGCTATAGCTGAATTATAACATCTGCACAGAAGCTCTCTTTATGATACAAAACTTTTCAGGTTACAGCCTTTAATGTTCAGATCTAACCACACCAATTATAAATATTGGTTCAAAAACAAGCCCAGATTTGTCTCTATATATTTCAAAATTTTATTCCAGTAGATCCGTAAATATAGCTGCCAAGATCTATACAAAGTGAACCATTAAGATTCAATGGAGCAGCAAAATATTGTAAAGATAAGATAAGATAAGATAAGATAAGATAAGATAAGCTGTATTAGTCTCCCATAGGGGAAATTTGACTTAGAAGAGGAAACAAGCTGCAGTGCAAGGTTTTTGATGATTTTCAAAAATTTGCTGCCTACAATGAAACTGTGCAGTTTGATGGGTGCTCTGACAAGTTCAGTGAAACTGTGACTGAAACTTTGACTACTTTCTTGCAATTTATCCAGCAGTCACAACCATGTCAGAAAAAAAAACCTTTAGACTAAGCCCAGCCATCATATACGTAGCTCATTTCACCTTCCAGAAACTTGTTCTTTTGGTCATGGTCCATATCTCATGACCGTAGGTGAGGGTTAGACCGAAAATGGACAAGTAAAGTTATATTTTTAAAATGACAGATTATAGTTTATTAGAGTACCACCATTATTAACAAAGCTCTGATCCATTGGTCTAACTTTTGCTTCATTCTTTTTGCCATCACTCGATAGAAGTCCTCTAAGATACTCAAATACCTACTTCAGGCAACAACTAACTCCGAACCAAGAGGGAGCATCGTCAGTGGAATGATAAGCAGCTTTTGTATATTATGCTCCTCCCTGCCACCCAGGTGATATAAAGATGATTAGAAAATAGAGAAAACAGGAATCCCTACAAAACTGCCTGAGTGAATGCCGGAGATCACAGCATAAGGACAAATAAAGAACCAAACAATTCACAAGAAGATGAAACCTTGTCCATTAAAATCACAGTAGGAATAAAAAACAATAGAAAGCTTTTACAGAGTCCAGCTTACACCTGGTTGAGCTTGGCTCTGTGCCAAGAATGACATCTAGATCAGTTTGCAATTACTTTGTCTTCAGAGTGTAATTACTTGATTCATCACATATGTTTACTGTTCAACTGTACAACATGTTTAATGGACATATACTAACAAAACAATTACATTTTGTGTGGCTACTGCTGGTAGTTTTGTGCTGGTTAATAAAACTTTTAATTCAATATCTGGACAGAACACAAGGGTAAAATGTTGGGCAGTTAAAAGTCTATGAATTCCAAAGAGGTGAAACAGAAGCCCATGCCTTCCACCCTTAAGTGTAGTGTTATTGTTTATTTATTTATTTTTTAGAGTAAAGCTTTTACACACAATAGACACCTTCTAAGGTGATGCTTTTGCAGCTCAGCCAAGTCGTTTTCTTAGCAGACTTGATTTGTGTGCAAGCTTCTGGTAGATCTCAGTAAAAGCTGTGATGTCTTGATTAAAGATGAAGAGCAAAAACTAAACTTAGTTATCAGGTGCTAACACTCATTGTATGTCTAAATCTTTCACCACTGAGGGAATTGAAATGTTCACTGAAGCATTGGATAATATACTAATTATGTAAAAAAAAAAAAAAGCATGAATACAAGCTGTCAAAAATAATTAACATTGTCATCATCTAGACTAGTGAATTTTCAGAAATATATAAGGTTGTAGATTAATTTTAATATGAGCCTATGTTGCTGGTGAGTGCTTGTAGGAGATAAACAGTTCTGTTACATAATCATTCATTTACATTTCTGTTCTGTCAGTCAACAAAATGAATCACTAGCAGTTAAAGACATGTTCACAAAACATATCAAAATTGATTTTCAGGTCTCAGAAGCATGTTGGATGAGAAAGACAAGGTGAGGCAACTGGAGATGAAGAAATCTGGCAAAGAGAATATTTTAAACAAACATAGACCAGCCAGGATATGTCAAAGAAATCTGGTTAGACTTAGGAAACTTTTTTTTTTCTTTTCCAGAATTTTAATAGGCCTAAAGGATTGAATTATAGTTCCTGCAAATGAAATGTTCACAAAAAAGTGATTTGTCCATATTAAAGGCGTAACTGTTTGTTTGGATTTGTTAAATGAATCTGGCACAAAAACTGTGATGCCTGACTCCCTGCTGCACATGACTCATAAAACATGAACCCTCAAAACAAGACTTCTGTGTTTCGTTTGATCAACAAAACAAACCAACAATGTAAATCTAATACTCTGAGCATAATCCATTTAAACCTGAGACTCTCTGAGCATTTGGAACAGCAGTACCTATTTGTCAGATCAGATCTTGATGTTTTAAAAATTACTATCCTTGGAATATTTTAAGCCATAGTAAATCCCTTTAACATTGCAAAGACGTTTTATTTACCAAACTCACACAAGTTGTTCAATCAATTATTTTTTAATGATTTTTTTTTTTGTTATGGCTTTTTTTAGGATGTCTTTTTGAGAAACTTTTTCCTAAAGTAACTTAAAGAAACCAAAACTAAATAGACAAAACATAGGAGGGTTTTTTTTTCCTTGAATAAAACTGACCCATATGAACTTCGACCTAATCCCTCTGTTTGTGGGAGTCGTTTTGACAAAGGAATGTGGTTTAATCAGTGGAGCGAACTTGGCTCGGTTTGACAGAAAGCTTTCGAAACTAATTGAATGCCGTGAGGAAATATTTGATGTCTTATTTTGGACCCAGACCCTTTTTATTTTCCAGCAAGGTTAAGTTAGAGTTACAGACATACTTCAGATTGATTACTACTTTTAAACTCTAGGACACAACTTTATCTGCTTCACCAGACTCCATCTGCTCAGATGGCCAACAGTCTTCTTCTTCTTTTTTTTAATTATAGGCATTATTATACATGTTTTCATTCCAAATAACACAACAAATTGTAGATTTCTGATGTAGTATCATAATGTTGTTATAAAGGTAAAAATTCAATTAAACTAACTTTTGTATGTTACGTATAGAGTTATGAACTTACATGTATATTCAAAATTTAGCATAAAACTTATTATAAGTTGTTTAATTTAACTTAAATACTATAATATTTTACATTTTAATTTACTAATAAATTTAATTATCTTCAAATTGAGTTAATTACTGTAACCAGGAATAAATTTGGTTTTTTTTTTGTCTCATCAGAGGCTTTAGATGGGGGGAGGGGGTTAGCTGTGTGTGTTGTGTTAACTTGAGGGTGTTAACAGGTGAATTGTCACATAACCTAGACTTAAAATTTGATAAAAAGTAATAGACTTACGAAAAATACTCCATGAAGTTAAATGGAATGAGAAAAATAAAAAAATTTAAAATGTACAGCTAAATATTGCTTTGAAGCTTCAACCATCAGAAGCCACATAATTAGTTGAATCTGTGTGCAATCTGTCAAATCATTTACACGTGTTCTGATAACTCACTGAACAAACAGCAGAACAACACCTCTAAGCAGTAAGCAAGTACCATCATCAAGACCACAAAACTCTCTACACAGGCTACAGTTGTAGAGAGTTACAGATCAGGGTCCAGTTGCCCCTGAAATAAGTAAAAATAACAAAAACTTATGACATGACAAATAAATGATACTCAACACCTGATCTAATCCTGCATTATACAGTACTTCAACCATTACACATTTTGTAGCAATTTTACTGTTTGCTTCACCAATTGGATTGCTGCCTAGGATGAAACTGTGCTGTTTGATGCTCCAATTGGAGCAATCAGCTGTTTCTTCTCATGATGTAAAATTCAAGATGGACATTAAGCTCGTGTACATTTAGGTATCTCTCTCTTTCTTAGAGATGGGATGAATGGCTGTTCGAAGGGATCCAGAGCTTGACAAGCTGTTTGTTTTATACAGCCCTTAGATGTTGAACACGTTGCATCGCCCCATCAGGAAATGATGTCATCACGTCACATGGGCAAAACCATGTGTTTTGTCAAAAGAAACCCCTCTCCCCTTTTCCTCCTGAGCTACTGTACTCCACCTTTCTGCCTGTTTTCTGTGAAAAAGAGAAGGAGGAATTAGTATATATGGGGTTAAGGAGGAAAAAAAGAAGATATGAGGAGTAAAACAAAATAAAAAAATTACAAATGGTGCTTTACTGTTTGTGACTCAGCTTCTATCGCTCATCGTAAGGAGCTGTTCAAATGCTTTGGATCATTTGCAAACGTCACATATCTCTCGTCACTTTTCTTTTCTTTCTTTTTTTAAAATTCTGGTAAATAATAAAAACCTCATAAATAACTGACCATCTGATTTAGATGTCATGAAATATTGACAATTTTTAAACCTGTATCTGACAAACAATGTCAGGCACAGATGTTGACAGTCTCACCAGATGTTGACAGTCTCACAGCTTGTGATCCAAGTTTATTCTAAAGCTGATGTATAAGCTTACTGATGGACTGGAATGACTTTTCACACAGAAGCTGTGTGAAGTGAAATCCCACAGGGAGTCATCCCTAAATTCTTACCATATAGTTGAACATTTTCTTTGGACGTTTTCAAACCTGTTTTGTTTAGTCTGAAGTCAGACATTGGATCACTGTCTCCCTTTGGCTCCAATCTTCTCAGCAGAAGTGAACACAAGGATCATTCATGGGCGTAAGTGAAAGCAAGCACTGTTTATACATACTATATATAGCACAAAAGGGTTTTGCAGATTATTTCTTTGTTGTAACAAAGCTTTTTGGTGATAAATTTTAAAATGATGGAAAACCTGTTAAGTTCCCTTTTAAATGGGGCCACATTTGTAAGGAACATGCATTTGTTGGATTAGAAGTTGAGCTGAGCACATGGCTTTAGAATGAACTTGGATCACAAGCTGTAATATATATATATATATATATATATATATATATATATACACACACACTTATATTTTTTTCTAAAAGCAGAATTAATTCCGATTTTTAAAACAGTACAATTAGGCTCACCTGGGCTCTGAAATCTGGAACAGTATGAATACATTTGCACAGCATTGTCATTTTGGGTCAATTAAATTTATAGTTTAAAAAAGCTGTATGAAAAAATGAATGCTTAGTCAGTTTCAATAAAATGTGTTGTTTTCAACTGCAAACTCCTCAAAATATAGTGCAGAAATGTGCCAAAAAGTATCCTAATAACAATTAGATTCAATCTTGTTCTGTCTCAGTCTCACACACACTCACACATACACACACAGTATACACATACATGAACATATAAAAGTATGGAAGTAGGACTCTGCCAGTGGTGATTGTGGGTGTAACAGCAATCAGCCAAGAGTCCTCGGAGTGTTCTTCTCCTCAAAATTAGTTAGCCCACCTCTTGTCATTTCTTTGTATGACAAACAACATCTTCAGAAAACACACTCAGCAATCAGCATTTTTTTATTTATTTTTTATACAGCTTGATGTTTTAAATAGCCAGTTTGAGCTTTGTTTTGCTTCTGCTGTACATCAGCGAAGACATTTGGCTGTTGCATATTGATCATTAGAGGCAGTTGAGAAGGCTTGATTGAGTGTGAGGAATCATGATATTATGCTCCACTAAATACATGAATAAACATCAGTAGTAAACACTAACAGGGTAGTCTTTTCTCTCTCTGGTTTGGCTTTGTATTATTTCAGTTCTCTCCCATTAAAATGCATAATCTATTCTACCCCTTCACAATTATGGAGAACAATTGTAGCCTAAGAGCTGTGTATTGTATCAACAGTATGATAACAAGTAACAAAGGGCTAATTACTACCTGCTGGATATGATGAGGAATAATTAGCTTGAATGTGGAGAGCCACTGATGATAGTTTCAATGGAGCTGACTTGTGCCAGTTAATGAAATGAAACATATATTGTCTCTAATGTTTTTTCATGATAAGTCATTTGGGTGCATTGAAAGCAATTGTTTTTGGGTTGTCTAGTTCTCAGGTGCTGTGCCATTCAAATCAATTGAGACTTTATATTTAGGGTCCATGGACTTTTTGGTCATTCCATTTTTGTTTTAAAAGCAAAAAATGAAAAATGAAAAACAGATGGTTATTTTTTTTTTCATCTTCAAAATAGACTGTTATTCAGTTTTCTTTTTTAAAATCAATATTGGAATAACAAAGAACCAATGTTTTTTTTTTTTTTTTTTTTTTTTTAATTCAAGAACTGACTGTCTTTTTATTTTTGCCATATCGAAAAATCTTTTTTTTTTGTTTTTGATAGAAATTTTCCCATGCACTTTGTGTGAATGTAACGTTATAGTAAGATGGAGCGGTTTGTTGTTTAACATTAGAGCAAACGATTGTGTAAGCCTGTCACAATAAACAATAAATCAAATAATCGCATGATAAATTAAACTTCATTTGCCTGCTTATTTTGTTTTCTTTGTGTCTCCCTCTTTTTTATTTCTTAGCCTAGAGAGGAGTGAACTCTGGCATCAGGTATTTGCCAGGTGCATGGTCTCTAACCTCTGTAGCATGAAGGCCTGTGAACAGGCGTCTTCAGTTTTTTGATGCCTTCATACAGCTGGCGATGCCTTGGGATTGCCGACAGTTGTTTTTTCTTTTAAAATACGTAAATTTTAATGTAAAGTTCCATAAACTGGGGTTGTTATATTAATATATTTGTTTAAACTGGTCTCCAACAATATTATATTTTATCGCAAAAATTTCTAAGACAATTTATTGTCCAGTAAATTTTGTCATCGTGAGAGACCTACAGTTGTATCTGAGAAAGGAGAACATGACTGCAGACAAACTTGGACAAATTTTTCAGGTCTCAAGACATTTTCCGAGCAAAATCTCCTGACGCTCCTCTGGAAGAACCCCGCTTTTCTCTCCAATATTTAGGTTTTTTAATATATAGAATTTTAAAAATAGTGTTTGGTAGATATTTATGCAATTAACACATTATTACATTGATAAGCATTTGATCTATTTTGCTACAATTCCTCCTCCCACTGCTACTACTTCTACTACTGCTACTACTACTACTACTATTATTATTAAAAATAAAAATAATAAAAAAAAATGATTGCTCTTTTTTGTGACCCACTGAAGCTGAACATAGAAAACAACACTGAAAGAGGAAGACAAGTTTTGTTAAATGGGAGGAAAATACAGTATGTTTGCAAGTTAACCGATTTGCTTGCCTAATTCTCATGTTTATCTTAATTTGGCTGAATATGCATTAAAGCCTCTCTTATTCACACTTGTTTATGTTTTTGTTGTCCAAAAGCAGAAAAGTTCTATTTATAAAATTCAGATTTATTAAAGCACAGTATCATTAGACAAAACTGTCAAAATTATCTCCTGGATGCTGCCAGAGAACTCTGCGCCTTCACACACTGAACCGCTACAGCTGGACAGCACTTCCATATGATGCATCCAGATATAAGCCAGAACTTTTAATAGCTAAAGCATAAGTTTCACTTTCTACGCCTAAATTATAACTGCATTAAAATGAAAAGAAAAGGCATGTGTTTTATCCCCGGGTCTTCACAAAGTTTGGAGTACTTACATGTGTATCAGAGTGACCACACAGCACTCAGTTTGTTCTCAAAATAAGTTCGCTGCAGCTGTTCACTATCAAAGTTAACGTTTAGTGTTCCCATTTTAAGCTATGTTCATTTGAGGGGGAAAAAACAAGCTAATTAAGTTCAAATTTAAAAATCTGAACACTACTTATGAACTCATTTGAACTTTACACTTCATCATTGACTAACAACTTAGCCTTTCTACACTTGTAAATGCAATGTATAAACATCATGTTTCAACTAAACACAGATAAACTGAAAATCTCACATTTGATTCAAAGACCTATTAGATCTTTAGTACAAAATTACTTCAAAACCTTTGTGTAATATAAATGATGAACGTTTGTAACATTGTGTCAATCATATTACTAAACAGCCCCTCTCTTGACTCTCTTCTGCCATCATCTATTGGGGTAGCAGCATCACAGCCATCACCATCTACAATAACTCTTTAGTCAAATGAGTTATTGCAACATTTAATTTCCTCTGGGATCATTAAAGTAGTTTTGAATTGAATTGGGTTGAATTGAATTTGAGTCACCTGGTCTGAGTGAATGTGAATATGCCTGCATGAATTTGTACTTTTTACAAATTAAATTGAACTTTTTTGTGCGTACATGTACTTTTATGTACTTTCAAATATTATGTTTTGTTTATGTTGGAAAGTGCATTGCTTAAGTTTTGGGTTGGGCATCATTTGAATTTGATCGATTCTGGTTCTCGTTTTGATTCCGGTTGTCAGCGATTCCCAATTTTGATTCTTTGTAAAAGCATGGTCAAGAAAGTTTACATGGTTTAAATGAGATGCTGCAAACATTGTCCATAACCAAGTCTTACAATCCTATATCCAGCCAAAAGTATTTTTGATCTTGCTATGAGACTGATATACTAAACAAGAGCAGAATGTGTTACTTAATGTTGTTAGCCTGGAATTTTTTTTCTATTTCAAGAAGTCTTACAAAGACTTAATTATTAAATTAAAGTATTAATTATTCCACTTAATTTGAGACGATTCAGAATTTAACCTGATGAAAACACATTGACACATATCCAGTGTCTGATGCTGCAGTAACTTAAACATGTTACTGAGCTGATGTTACAGTGTTAAGCTCTAGTATAATTTGTTACCTCACTTGGTATTAGATATATTTTATTGTTTTACTTACTTAGAAGTGTCAGCAAAGACTCATGCAGCGTGTTAAAGATAGAACCCTGAACAGTCTTTAATCATGTTGATTGCGAACCCTCCTTTGCACAACATAATCTTTTTTTTTTAATCAAATTTAAGCCACACTATAGATCACTGCTGCACACTGTCCATTTGCACAGACTCTACCTGCATCTGTTCTTTATTGATGTTCGAGCGGCTCACCTCTGGATTCTTCTTTGTTGTTTTGGCGACTCACATATTCTTCTTTGGTGTTCAGGAGACCCCAGTGCCTTGCAACCCAGGAACTTTTTAACCACCTTGGTGATCTCAGCACCAGAGATTGGAGAGCCCAACCCACGGTTCCCAGAGTCTTGTTCACAAATGAGAGAAGAATTGAGCGGGAGATTGATAGGTGGATTGGTGCTGTGTCTGCAGTGATGCGGGTGATGTACAGATCTGTCGTGGCTCTCCCTTAGAGATAGGGTAAGAAGCTTGGTCTCAGAGTAGAGCCACTGTTCTTCCACATCAAGAGGAGCCTGTTGAGGATCTGGTTAGGATGCCTCCTGGACGCCTCCCTGGTGAGGTGTTCCAGTCATGTCCCACTGGAAGGAGACCCAGAGGAAGACTTCGGATACGCTGGAGGGACTATGTTTCTCAGCTGGCCTGGGAATACCTTAGGATTCCCCCAGAGGAGCTGGCCCAAGTGGCTGGGGAGAGGGAAATCTGGGTTTCTCTGCTTACACTGCTTCTCCCTCAACCTGACCCTGGATAAACGAAAGAAAATTGATGGATGGATGGATGGATGGATGGATGGATGGATGGATTGGTGTTTGGGGATCAACTACTTGTTTTTCTTCATTGTTTTTTGTCAACTTCTTCCAGTTGCTGGACTGGTTATAGAAACTAGGAATCAAAATAAAAAAAAATCTAACTATTCCTGGAGAAAAAAAAAGTTATTCCCAGTTCCAATTGATATTCGATGCCCAACTCTAGTTGGGTTGCTATGCATAAAATGTGTACAAATAAAATTTGACTTAACAAAATGACGTGAAGTTAATGAAAATGTCTATGAATTGGATTTGGCTCACACCTACTTCACTTTTTATGAAACAAAAGTTGGGATAAATCCATGGACAACAACGTTTTCATATCATCCCAACTTTTTTTTTGATTAGGGTAATATGTGAAAAAAATCTTATTTCACCAGGTCGCTGAAGCCTCTAATTTTACATTTCAGCGTATTTAAAGTTCTGGTTAACAAGGTGTTATTTTCACTGTTTCATGTGAAGTCCAGCTGGGAGGGAACATTTGCCACTCACACTCTATGGTAACCTTTACACTGAATCAACAAACACACTTTCTCCGTCTTCAGCAGTCAGTCTTGCACTTTTAGAACTTCACCCTCTGGGTCAAAGTGTAATCCATTGTAGCTGTGAGCACTTAACTCCCTTGCTTGCTGCTTTGTATATTCCCTGTGTTTCTAGATGACCAGAGACTACTGTGGACCATTAGCTCAGAACAAAGGAAGCAAACAAAAGAGGACGACAGGTTGAGTGAGCAAAGTGGAGGCAGGTGCGTTTATATGACTGTGTGTGTATTTTTTGTCTATCCATGCATGTAAAGTCACTGAACTCTATTGTTTGAGATAGTGGTGTAGATGCTCAACCAGTCTCCTACCATAGACTCACTCACATTCTGTCATACTTCCATGTGCATGTTTGACAGATGTTTGTGGTTATATGTCAGTTTGTGGCCAAGTGTTTGTTCTCCTTCTGCAGATGTGTGTGGCCGCAGTGTTTTGTCTTTGTTTGCCAAAACATTACAGATGGCCTTGTAATCCAACTTTTGGGTTTTCTTGTTTTCCACATTTGTAATTACATGCTAAATTGTTTGCCTCTGTTCCTGTCTGGAAACAATGATTATTTCACTTGGATGACCAAAATCAGTTATTTTAACTTATAACTTGCACATCACCGCAAGAAAAATAAGAAGTGCAGCTAAATTGTAAAGGAACAGTGGCGCTTGCAGATGAAATATGTTAATAAGCTGCCAAGGCACAAGCACAACTTCTGGTTAATGACACAACACTGTAATTTAGCCCTCCAGAGGGGAGAGAGATGAGCATCTTCATCACCGCAAGTCCCCCTGTCTGAGAGACGGATTCAAGCAGACAGGCAGCATTAAACCACCGACTAGAAACACAGAGAAAAGCTTCCCGTCCCCACCTCCCATGCACATTATCCCTTCAACCAGTGGAGAGGCAATCAGTATAGAGGGGATAATTTTCTTGAAATGCCTTAATATAGACCAGATGAAAGTAAGAAAAAAATGATGGAATAGTCATAAAAAAGACAAAATGTTAGTCATGAAGCATTGAGAGGGTGTAGAGTGTTAGCCAGAGCAGCAGGGGGGTTGGCAGGAAAATGGCACATATACTTATTGCTGGGCATCCAGCCACCATATCACATCCCTCACAGTGTTGCATGTTGCATTGCACACAGAAATCTTAACCATTCCAAATTCATCAACCAGCCACTCAAAGACATTCACAGTAACAGTGCTTCTCCTTTTCTATTGCTACTTCCAAACAAGACCCTTCTTTTTGCCATTCTTTAAAGACATTATGGATACTGCAGCTACCTGTGCAGACAGGCATCAGTATCCTGACATAGTTCTGAAATCATCACAGGTTTGTGGATTAGCTGGCTAAAAGGGGAATCCAAAAAGCAGTGAAGTCATAGGCTGCATTCACACTTCAGGCAAATGCATCTCAAATCTTATTTTTTTGCTCCTATGTGACTCATATTGGCTTTTTCATGACAGTCTGAATGTGACAACTCTGATTTTTTCAAATCCGACCCAGGCCTTTTCGGTATGTGTTACTACATTGGATACATATCTGATGTTTTTATAGTGACCTCAGTCTGAACAATCATGTCGCATTTCAATCGATGTTTACTTCAGTGAGGTAGGTGTTAGCAGATCGATCCAAGTATTAAGAACATCGATACCAACCACATGCAGTTTAAATATTCATTCATTCATTCATTCATTCATTCATTCATTCATTCATTTTTATTTGATCAAGGACAGCCCAATAAAGAATGTTACATAATGAAAAAAAGATTTTCTAGCCTTAGGTTAATTTGCAAACCCAGTCCTTGGTTGGGCCATTAAAGATCACGTTGCACCAACAGGAAAAGGAACAAGAACAACATCTGTATTTTCAGAATAAGTCACCACAGACAGACTCATTTTGTTGAAATCCCAGCTATATTAATAAATATATGGATACATTTCGACACAAATGCTGTCAGAATGTATTGTTCTGTTTGGGAAGCAGGTGGTAACATGTAGCATGAAGCATATGTTTACACACATGATACACGTGGATTTTATTTGAAATCAGAAGTTTCAAAAAGGCGACAGCAATGCAGTTTCAACCATAGATATCAAAAGCCTTTATATCTATGTTTTCAGCTGTGTTTGGAGTTCAACTGTCACAGAATTAATTATTTTTTGCTCTGACTTCCACATTTATCACTGGATTTATCACGCGATCTCCTTCCTGCACACGCATCCTCCTCTGTGTGTCACACAGGAGCGGAGCTGAGCGGACACTGTATAAATTGGGGTGCAAATGAACAGCGGCGCACCGCAGCACAGCTGAGCAAAGTCGTATCTAGTGTAAATCCAGGGTAATGATCTCATAGCCTTCATCTATCATCTTGTAGTTCCACACAACTTCAGCTACAGAACTGAAGTCCAGTTTTTTTCATCTTTGTTCTTTTCTCATGTCCTGGATGACTGAGGATCCACAGAAATAAAATGATAGTAACACCCAATGTTAGTCGCGGAAGATATGGATATTAAAGTTACTGGATCTGTTTTTTTTACATCCAGCATGCCGCTCGTATTCCAAAGATAAAAAAACTGCACCGGCTCAACGGACAAGAGGCAGGTTCAAATGTAAACACTGAACTAAACAAGCATGCCAGATAGTTATTTATTGGGCACTGATTAAACAAAAATGTCAGAACTTACATGCTAACATCTAGCATCCATGTTTATCTACTTCTGTAAATAGTAAGCTTAATGTGACATTTCGTCATTTTCTGCATGGATGATGTTCGCTTGAAACATTTGTTTTTATTATACAGGTTCCAGAAAATTAAATGGCTCCATCAAAATGTCCTCTGCAATCAGGTAGGAGTGGTTGATGAAAAATAGTACAAAGCAAATTGACAGAAATGTTCCACTAAAACATTTCTGATGTGTATATGACAACATTCTTATCTGAATTACAGTTGGAAGGCTATAGAACGAATGCAGCTTATGTCAAGAAATCACAGGATCTACATTTATCCCTCATGTTGAATGATTAGTTTCTTTCATAGTTTATCTGTTTGATTCTTATTAAAAGTGGGATAAAATCCCCATATAAATCCGCAAAATAGTTTCCTCATGCTTGAAAATAGGCTGTGCAAATTGTCAAGAGACAAACCAAACCTTCCATTGCATTGTTTTTAGAATTCCCCAACCCAGAATTGAAATGAAAAGGACCAATTCAAAGAGAAAATTGCAAACCAGGTACATTGCTACTACTAATTTAATGATTTATTGAGGACCTTTGAATCTGTCGAGGCCCTGGTAAAGTTCCTAAAGGGCAATAAACTTAAACCATCTAGGAAGTATTAGTAACAAGATTATAGCCTCTCAAATGCCCTTCTATTTATTGCACCCCTGGGGGCTTCTGTGCAGTGCACTCTCTCTCATCTCCTAGGTGATTGTCTGTTGGTTTTCTCTCCAATGACAACTTGCCCCTTTGTTGCCCCTCTATGGGAATCAGACTTCTATTTTAAGCTGACTGCACACTAAGTGCATCCCCTCTGCATGTTGCCGCTTCTATCCTCAAGTCCTGGTATCCTGCTTTCAGAGTTGATAAGGTCTGATGACAAGCCACATTTGGAGATCTAGAGTGAGACACATGTATTTATTGGTTTATTTGTTTTATATTAATTGTTTCATTTGTTAGAGATAGTCTATGTAGTTTCTAGGTTATGCTTATTCTTAAAGTTGACCTATTATGGGAGTCCTAGAACAAGTTAGGATACATCTGTGGGCTATACAAAACATGTTAATTTAATTTAATTCACAAAATTAATTTCAGATAGAGATTTCACCCTTTTCAGTTTTGCCCTTTCTGAGCTCTTTTCAGAATGTGCAGCTTTTTATAAGTTACTTGGCAACCCCCCTTCCAACCTTTTTTTTTTACGTTAGCTCCACCCTCGCCAACATCCAAAGAACTATCCTGTTCATCCTGTGAAGAAGTGGGCGAGGTCTCTGCTTGGGTTACCAGCTGGGCTCACCTTGGTGACCGTGATTGTGACATCACAAACACAAGGTTCTGGAAACCAACTGTTTGCTGACACTAAAAAACCTATTTATATACTGTCAAAAACAACTGGGAGTATTCTTTTGGTGCTTGGACTGTTTCTGGAAGCAGTACAGACACAAATTGAAGCATAAAAATATTTAAAAATGGGAATTTTGCAAAATAGGTGCCCTTTAAAACTATAAACTTTAAAAAATGATGATGTAGAATTAAAACTATCTTTCACCTGCTATTGCCTTTTTACAGAGAGGTCACAAAGAGTTGATCTCAATCAATAAGGCCCTCTTACACCAAATATGAACCAACTCTAGCTGTAAAAAGCCTTACAGAAGTTGAATAGTCTTTGCAGGGTCTTGGCAAAGTCTTAATAGCACATATAAAAATACATATAAAACTCCTGTTGCATGGTTGTGGTGGAGATGATGCATAATGTGAGCCCCCACCCCCACATATGACATGGTTTGATTTAAATTTGTTTTGTGACAAAGCCATGAAAACAAGCAAGTGCAAATTTGGTATTTGAAAGATTTTTTGTGACTGATTTACTGAATTTTAGATACAGTCTTATATCCTATACTTGCGATCACTTGTAATCATTTACTTTAAATAGCAAGAGAATCTACAAGTCTGTATTTAAGCACATCTGTATTTTTTAACCAAGGTTTTGCTAAGTATTGTAAGAAAACATAGGCTAGGGGCTTTTTGTTTAGACAGGCTCACAGTGAAATGGTATCCTTAGATCTAAAAGGAAACATTCACTTGGCAACTTAATTGATTTTCTGCAGTTTATTTGGGCTTCCAGTTAGAACAATTCCTCACATACCCATGAAGGTAGCATTGTGCTAGCAAGGTTTGGTTTTCTAGCATGTAGCTTCCTCCCTATTGGTTCAAGAGTCATGCATGTAATTGCAAGCATGTGTTGAATGCATGTGGAAGCTTCTCAAGAATGCAGATGCAAGGGAAAAAATTGGCTAGAATTAAGACTGTAGCAGTGTAATGACTGTTTTAGTATCAATCAGCCCTTTTTGCCACTATCATATTAATAGGTAGTGTAGACCATGGAAAGCATCATGAAGTCATCATCCTGTGTGAAGGGTAGATCATGTAGCCTTAAGGTAGCTCATGCTGTTTTGGGTTACGCTAAGGCTTTAAAATTATTTTATAAATGTTGGGAATCAAAACTAGGCTAAGGAAATGAGGGGTTTAGGCTATTGACTTGTTCCATGAAAGTAACATGGAGATGTTCTTCTCAAGGTATAACATTTTGACTATAAATATACATTTATTTATTTCAAATGAAAAAAAAGTTTTAGTTATTCTCTACTATATATACAACACTATTTTAAGTAGCATTTTTAATTAAATTTTTATTAGCCATAAGAGTATGATTTGAATTTTGGTCTTCTTTTCCATAGGATAACCCCATGGGTTTTGTATAAAGATTATGCTTGTTTAAATGTTTTTTTTAAAACAGACCATGTAACATCCTAAAAGTCTTCAAAAGATGACACCTTTGTTTGTCATCTACAAGAAAAGTAATTTTTCAGATTTTTTCCATTTACACTTTGCTGCTTGCAAATACCTAGCATCACAAAATAACTGCTTTGTGCTTTCAATCCACCATAATTAAAAATGAGCTTTTGTAAAATCAAAGATTATAGTTTTTTGCTCATATAAATCACATTCTGACACAAACTGAAACCAACTAAGCCGTCCTAACATCATTTTTGCCCTTTATTTTTTGTTTCCTCCTACAACTCATTTACATCCAGTTTACAATTTGTGCATTGTTTATTTCAAACACATTCAGCGGTGCCCTCAGGTTGCACTTGAGTATGTGCTTGCTCGCAAGTCTTTATTGCCCATTAGCATATGTCACAGGTTATTTCATGACAATGACAAAAAGGGTTACTATCTCTCTGTTTATTTGAGGCAGGTGATCATCTTGTCTTCCTTCTCCTCAAGATAAAAGAGGCGTACATGGATGATTACAATCACCCTGTGGATGCCTCTTTGTTTCCTACATGCTTGATTGATAAGAGATGTCACTTGTGCATAAGTGTGTTTGTGTGTGTGTGTTTAAGTGTTTATTTGCAATTGAGAGACCAAGAGTGGGATCCAAGACAGTGAATTTATAAAGCCCAGATGATATGGCAATTTAGCTGCTAGTTGCACATAATTATGCTGCAAATGGCTTTTATGTACTGAAGAGTTGGCAGCATTGACAGAATTACCCCTCTAGTGCATTCAGTGGACGATCACAGTCACACGCATGCCAACACACACACACACACCATGGTAATAGCATTTGTAAGCTGGTGTGGTTGAAAACTTTAATGTTGACAAAGGAATTTATTATAAAAGAAAACCAGAATTTTTCATGTAGCCTTACATTTTTTTAAAAAACATTTGAATTAGAAGCACATTCAGGGTTTTTTGTTTGTTTGCTTTTGTTTTTTAACAAAACCATTTTCCATACTTGTTCTGCTGCCGTCTAAGGTACACAGTTGTAAAAGATGAAGGCAGTGCTCGGCCACAAACTGTGGCTGGCTAATCAAAAGATTTAATGGAGCCCTGGAGTTGGAATCTCACCATGTTCTACTAGGTGCAATGAGGAAGTCTAATTGTGTCCTCAGGGCTGAGAAAAGCCTCCATCTCTCCTCCAAATTCTCCCAAACACAGATGTACACAAACATTTTTGAGTTAACCATCTCACTGAGGGTGGTTAGATGAGTTCCAGCTTGTTTACCAACTGTCAGCTCCAATCTGAACTCCTCACACAGGAGCCTGTTAGACCAGTGAGGCCAGGTAACAGATAAACTGGTGGACTCTTCACGTCTAGGCCTGTAATGACGCTGAGTCTTGTAAACACAGATAACCTGTGACTCACATGGCCCTCAGTCCTGGGACATCTGTTGCTCTTGGAAGGTTATCTCCAGCAGGAAAGTGGAGTTTGGACCCTGCAGGCATGTGAACAGGATACTAAGCTTGTGTGACCTTAGTATTTCATGCACAAACCTCAAAGCTGCAACTAGTTAAAGTTTAACGCTTAGCAAAATAACAAGAGTTTTTTGTAGCTGCTGACCTTTAAAACATGGATACTATCATGTATTAATGTACAGGAATGTATGCATTTAGTTTTAACAATTTTAATGCTTCATCATTGCCTAACTCCAGATTGTAATCAAATGATGACAATAGGGTTTAGGGGCCATCACGGACAACATTTGTACTCACTGGAACTATATTTACATTATAAAGCATATGGTCCAGCTCTTCTTTGAAGACCTGAATTTAGGAATTTGTTAATGAAATCTGCTTTTTTGTAATACCTGTGGACAAGCATGACTATTGCATTTGGGCCTCTTCTTACCTGCCCAACCCCATCTACCCCACACATGAAAAAAAGCAGTTCTCTATTGCAAAAAGTAGTGTTTTTAAGACAACATTAGCAACAGCCTAGCACATTAACCGTGTTTCCATCAACGTTTCTTAATTCTCATTTTGAAGTTTCGCATCAGAAAAGGTGAATGGAAACGGCATGATTCAAAAAAACTTCCTCTAATGCGCAAAAAAGTTTATTCGCTCGCTTGAGGTGGTTTTTGGGTTTTTAAAAAAAGAGTTAATGCGCAAAAAAGAGATGGAAACACACAAGTCGAATAAGTTCTGACGTAGCGCACATTAAACTCACATGTTGATCAGCTATTCCTGCTGTCTGTATCAGAGCGACTGCAGCTGGACCCTCCTCCTCCTCCTGTCGGCATCTCCTCAGTTATTCCCGTAACGTGAAGAGAATTGCATTTCTTTTTCTACGTCTCCAGACAGCAGTAACATCACCAAAACTAGTTGATCTGACAGAATAAGTACAACGTTCCTGATAACTTCTCTCTATTGTCCTGGGATGTGTATTCCTGTGACTCCTACTTCCTGTTTACTACAGACATGCGTCTGACGTAATTACTGGGTGATTCGCATCAAGCCAGTTGATGGAAACACATCTTGAGTTGCATTTATTATTTATTTCCTTTTTGCAAAATTTTAAAAATTCGCTCAAAATTCGAAATAAATTGGATGGAAACACAGCTATTGACATTTCTTCACAGATTGCTCCGGTTACATCTAAACAGACCAGTTAAAAAGAAACCTATATTATACAAAGGCCATCCTAAAACAAACTGGGAGTAAGTTTTGTGTGTATCAAAACACAATGAAATAAACTGCTCCAATGAAAAAGCCCACAACACTGTAATAATACTACAGCAGCAAAACCTGCCAAAAAATCTATACACTTAAATTATTTAAATTATTTTGAAAGCAAGATTTATACTTCTGTCTTTCTTAACAATTTTTCCTACTGATTTGGCCTTTGTTATTTTTTAAGGTGGTTGCTGTCCTTGTATGTTTTAGCATTTTTTCTGCAGTTTTAGTAAATGTTAGTTAAACTGCAAAGTTAATTTGATCTTTCCAGTTTTAATCAACCATAGCTATATATAACAACAAACACAACACTTTTTTCCTATAGACAAAAACATTCTATTCTTTCTCAAAAATAAGTTTTTTTGTTTTGTTTTGTCTTTTTATTGGGGGGCAGATACACTCTAAAAAATGAAATGATGGATTTACTTAACCATGTTATGTCAACTAGTTCCACTTAACTGAGTTGAGTAAATTCAAAGCAATATACCAGTTTT
>JARVJO010000444.1:7331-45117 GCA_031762555.1 Cynodonichthys magdalenae | reverse complement strand
GGGGGGTTCAAATTTTAACCTTGAGAAACAAGATTAGTTCAGTCATAAAAATATGTTTTTTTATTTAAAGCTTGAACAAGTGATTCACACTTTCAGAGGTGTATGGAAACGAAGTACATTTACTTTGTTACAGTACTTTAATATTTTTTTTTACAATACATTTTTAAGGATTGTGTGAAGATATTTTCTTATAGAAACTTGTACTTTTATTTATTTATTATTCAAAACATAAAAATGATACTTTTACTTCTTTACTTTAAAAATTAACATCTCGTTACGCACTACAAATTTAAATATGTCGGAACTCATCATGAAAGGAGTTGTTTACGCACTCACTGTGAAGAAAATGTAAATAAAAGCAGAGATAATTTGCTCAACATGGTTTAGTGGAACCAGTTGGAATAATTTAATTAAATAATTTAACATTTCATTTCTTACAGTCTGTAAAAGTACTTTTACTTTTCTGATTATTGTGAGCAGTTTTATGACTTATACTTGAGTACATTTCAGAATTTACTGTAAATTACTGTATTTTTTTATCAAAATCATTTTCTGTTAAGGTATTTTTACTTATTTATTTTTTGAGTACTTTACACCTCTGCATACTTTTATTACCTCTCATTTGGATTGTTGTACCTCTCTATGTTGGTGTGTTATTCAGGTCGGTCTCTCAGGACTCCAGTTAGTTCAGCTCGTCTTTTAACACCAACACTAAAGGATAAACATATCTCTCAGGTGCTTCTTCCCTTCATTGACTTTCTGTTAATTTTAAAATTGATTTTAAAGTTTAATTAATAATCTATAAAGGCCTGAATGGACAGAATACTGTAGACCTGTCTGACTTCCATCTGCTTTCAGTTCTCATCTATGTCCAAGCTGAACTGGTTTAATTATTTTTAATCTTGTTTGTTTTCGTGGTCTTTTGTGTTTGCAATCATCTTTTTAACATGTATTGTTTAGGAGTGTTGACTTCATCAGCAGCTGTTGCCTCTTCTCCAAACCACTGTGACCAGATTGAGTGTTCATTTGATATTTGCTCCTGTGTCATTATTTCAATGAATTTCAACTTACCGTGCTGACTTCAGGTAGTTAACTGCAGACTTGTTTTCTCGTTTTTTGTTGATGCGTTTTCAAAAGCCACTTCGTTGAAAATAGGATCAAACTCATACATCCAAGTTTTTCAGTGACTGCTTAAATAGGTAAGCTTACATGAAGAACATTATTTTATCTGCCTGTTCCAAATTTGATTATGATATGAAAGCATGGGTTTTTCGCTACAGAATACCTATATTACTACGTAGCAACCTGTGTTGACACTCGTCTTCGTCATGACACATTTCGCACTCTGTTTATAAAACAAATGTCCAAGCTTTTCAAAAATGGGACTCATTTCTTGGCTTTCCAAGACACATCAAGTGACTGCAGGGAATAACTCTTTCTTGTTTCAATCTGTGCAGCTCAAAGGTGAAGTTGCGTCTAGGTTTGATGACTGTTTTTGATGTTGCAGTTTGGTGACATGAGCCTTGTAACATGATTTTATTAATTTTCTACTGTTTATATTGGATTTTCAAATGTTTTTTTGTTTGTTTTTGTTTTTAGGATACAAGATGCCTCCTACAAAAACTTTTCCTAAAATTTCATGGAAATATGTTGAACATTTAGGACGTTATAAGAAATAACTACAAATTCTTTAAGTGCACAAAGATGACAGAGATGGTGGGTGTGAAGCTCACAGTATTGATAAGTCCATTATGTTCTCCACAGCAGTGATGGAGGAACTCGGCATCACCTTCCAACTATCTTGAACTTTCTTCTTCCTGGAGACCACAGCTGGACCTTCATCAGATGACAGGAACAAGAACATAAATTATGTAAATAATGGCAAATCAGGAAGGTTATTTACCATCATTCAAAAAAAGCAGAGCTAACCTTTCACACGCTGTTTTGAGTGTGCGGTTTTGGCACTTTGCCCTTGGTTCTGAAAACACACCAAAATAGTTCACACAGGAAGGAAACAAAGCTCAACACCAGGCGACTGATTATCTTCTTACCTCATCTGAAGTTTCTCCTGCTGACCTTTTTGCTTTATTTGTGTTTTTAGGGTTGGGAGCTTTTGATGAGGGTCTTTTAGAACCCCGTGAAGGTTTCATATTATTTTTATACTAGCTAGCTAGGTTACAGAACTGTGTTGATGCTAGCTTAAAGACACGACTCACTAAACTTTGAACTGAAATAACAGTAAGCGAGAAGACATAAGATGCAATTTGTAAAGTGCTAAAAAAATAGAAGCGAAATAAAAGGGGTAATTAAAATGTAAAACATAACATAAAGGTTGTTGACGGCAGACCCGTTTTTTCGCGCTGTTGCGTTTGAAGCTCAGCGCGCATGCGTCAACTTGTTTCGGCACAATGCGCATGCGTAGAAACCTTGTAATTTACTCCGGGTGTTTGCTTGTCAGGCGGTAGATGACCAAACAGATCATTTTCACTAAATAATTTTAGAAGAATTCACCCCTTAACATATATAAAACCTATATTTCTAACGTCAAATTAAGTTAAAATTCTAGTTTGATAAGACGCAACAAAAAGACACCTGTGAGACCAAATTCAGGGCAAATTATAGCACAAAAACAGCAGTAACCTACTGTAGGAACTTTTTTTTAGTATTTTTAATGTCCTATTAGACCTTCCTGTGCACTGATAATCAATTATAATTATAATCACCTATTAATCTGTTTGGTTGTTTTTAGATATACATTGCACACTGTATACATAATGTATGTTAATTTCTTTGCTTATGTTTTTATTTCTGTAATGCTTGTAATCTTATTTGACACTGCTAAAGGACAAGAAAGAGAACCTGAATCTATGAACCTTTTTATTCTTCACAAAAGAAGCCAAGTGTAAATTGAATATTGGATGAAATTTTAGGGAATAATTTGTAGGTTGTGTACACCTTTAAAACCTTTGTAAGTCACCCCTAGTATAAAGAACACAGTAAAATACGACTTAACACTTTTTAACTATATCATCTGTTGTATATACAATATGTAAAAACTAATACTATCAGCTTTTAAAAAGGTAACATTTTATTTTATTATTAACAATTTATAAGCCAAATGGCTTATAAATTTAAACAGCCGTGTTGTGAATGCACTACAAAGCTTGTTAATTTTCACCTAGTTTACATTTTATTTGTCGTTGCAGAGTTCATTAATGACAATTTTTTTTTCTTCTCAGAAGCAGAAAAATAAAATGTTTATTTAACAAAATGTGACACTGAAATAAACAAAAAAGTTAGATTCCCAGTTATGACTGAAATTCAAAATATGCTGGATCAACAAATGTCCCTCAGGTTTGTCACACCCTGCCCGGGTAGTAAAATTTGCCTGAGTAGCGTCCGTGGTTGTGCAGGTCGAAAGGACTGACAACCCTTCTGAGACCCATCATGTTGGCCTGTACTATCCTCTTAAAGGTCCAGGGGTTCTGGTTGTTCTGCTCCATCTCTTGCTGCATCCTTTGCATCTCTGCAAGACTCTCTCTGCTCACCACCTAAGAAAATAAAACAGGGAAAAGCATGAAAATACGACACTTTCTGATGGTTAAACTGTCATATTGAAACAAAAAGGGAAATATGTGCCACTGAGTAGAAACACTTTATCAACACTGTGTTAGTTTGTAAGCATAAACTGCCAAAGTGGGAACTCCATCTGTGATCTCACCTTGGCAGGGAAAGGCAGCTTCTTCGCCACTTCTGTTAACACTACCTCAACTTGACCCAGCTCGACCTTTCCTCCCAACTCCACGATCAGACGCCCGCTTCGAACCGGGGTCACATAGTGGTCGATAGCTCCTTTTCCTCCACCCATGCGCTGACCCAGACTTTTGCGAGTGATGGGCTTATACGGAGCATTTACACGCCACCGGGCAAATGTGGTCTTGGCGTCCATCTTGCGGTTAATCGTCAGACGCATCATCTCTAAATGACCCCAGTGCAGGTAACCACCACCCATTGCCTGAGCATCAGGAAGAGAAACAATTAGACAAGATTTTTTCACTGGAGAGAAAAAAAAGTTAAAATGTGTGTACACACGAAAAACTACAACTAAAAATACTTAATTAACTTTATCTTTACTTCAGTTATCTACAACTTCAGTAGGTGTAAATGCACTCACAACAATGCCGTACTGCCCATTAGTGAAGGAGTTTGCAGTCTTTGCAGGGCCTTGGATGTCTCGAAGCTTCTTCATCTCTTTCTTGGCCTTTTTTACATTAGGCACCTTGTTTAGAAACTTCAGTTTGGGTTTTTCTGGCAGCACCACACCTGCAATAAAGATAAGCACCAAGAGTCACAAATAACATTGACACGATGCAGCATCAGGTTAAAATGTTGAAATTAGATTTAAATAATTCAAAGACAATTAATTATCTGAAGTGCAAACATAACACTGGACAAAGCACAACTAATGATACACTCAAAACAGAAGTAGACAGGTTTATGCACCTGAAAAAGAAAGAACAAGTCACAAAAACTTACCACTGTAGTCTGGGGGAATGCTAGATATTTTAATCCCAGCAGTGAGGACTTTCAAATAGCTCTGCAAAGGAACTGTGGAGAAAACAAAAAATTACACACTTAAGAATCTAAACTTACACAAAACTGTCATCTAATGCTGCTCAACGTGTTTAAAATCAAAGCTGAAAACATGTTTCTAGTCTTATGAGAAGCTCATCTTAACTTTCAATGAGAGGGTTAAACTTCTTACTTTGCTGTGTCGTTCATTCATTACTGTTCTCATGAATACTAGTAGTTTTGTGTCAGAAAAAAAAGCTTTAGATATGACTAATTGTATTTATTTGGCAACGAACAAATACAATTTAACTTTTGAAAGTAACATTGTTAAACTTGTCATGGAATTAGTAGTTTACGTGTACTTTTTTCAGTCCCTCCACGTCGTGTAAATGTAACGTTAGCATTAGCATATTTAGCTTACTATATACCTTGCTGGTGACCGTAAACTCTGCAGGCTCCAGTCAGTCCGCCGACCGCAGTCTTAACGAGGGAAATCATAATATTCAAACTTAAATAAACAATATAAATACTCAATTGGCACGTCCTGTAGCCCGATTACGGGCATTAAAAATGGAATTATTAAATATCTAAAACACCGTGCAAGGTCGCTGCCATTCTTGACGCTAACTTCCGCCAGAAGATAAACTACTTCCTGTTGGGGCGAATTTTCACAATAAGATACAATTTTGAGAGAGAAAGTAACTCATTTTAAATGTATTTTGAGCTTATGGTTGAATATTTGTTTTGCTTACAATTAGAAAGCAAACGGGATAAACGTGTCTGATTTACAATAACAATCAGAACAAGTTAGTTCATCAGAAAAAAAACAATAATTTTGAGCTTTTGTTGTTTTTAGTAAACGTGATAACATACAACCCCCCAAAAAATTACCAAAATAAATCAGTTTACGTTTATGGCACATTTCAGCAGCACAGCAGGTTGTAAGAGGTTTATGCAATCACATATTTTACATTACATACCTTTATTTAATTGATATCAAATATTTTGTTATATTTTTTATAAGAAAAAAAAGCAGATTATGACTTATTTATAACAGCAATAAAAGTATAGAATTATCAAGAGGGTGAACAGTTTTATCGCACTGTACACACAGAATCAACAAGAGAAGACATCTGCCAAGAAAAAACTCAAAATTTTCTCATGGCAACTGATCAAGAAACAGTCTTCAATGGAAAAAAAGAAAAAGTCTTTCTGATTTATTAGTTTTTACATTAGACAATGTGTTCAGACAATAATTATTTGCAGTTTTTTTCCATGGGAAAATAAAAAAAAATGTGTTGGTTTCAGCAAATTTATTAAAGCCTTTCTGCAGGCTCTAACCTTTAGAAGCCGTACAGAGTAATGCACTTGGTATATCTGTTATTAATAATATTAATAAAAACTGTCTATAAATCAGAGACATATTAGTTGTACATCAAAACATCTTCAGCCAAAACAAGCTGGTTCTCGTGAATTCTTCAATCTGTAAAACTCTATAATTTTCAGTCCATACAGGTGAAGGTGTTGGTTTTAAATCCCATGGTACAGGAGATCGTATTTTGGAATATTCTTAGGGTCGATGGGACTCTGGACGATCATTTTCCCCCTCATGGCTCCTCTGTAGATCACCTCAATCAGGTCTATGAAATCTTGCTTGGTTCTGAAGCTGCCAACAAACTTGGTGTGATCTGGAGAGCTGAAGAAAGAAGGAACAGTTCATAATGTCTTTACAGGTAACTAGAGTTAGTTTGATCACATAAGCTAATTTTAAGACAAAACAAGCAATATGGGAACACCTAGATAAAAGTCACATTGTTTAGATCACTTCTTGAACTATAGAGAATAGGAATAACTTACAAATGTGCGAAATTCCTGTCCTTCAATAGAAAAACGCATAAACCATATTGACTCCTATGTCTTCCAGCATTATATTCACATCAGTATTATATTCAAACTGTGTAGTTTCTCCTTCATCTGAAACATTTGGATTTATTAATAATCCTGCACTCACCCATAATCTACTTTCATGTGCTGCCCGTTGAAAAAGAAAACAGTTGAGGGGATGTAGCTGATGTCAAAGTATCTCGTGTAAATAGGAGCTTTGTCGACATCAACTATGTAGATGGACGCCATGTTACTCAAGTCGTGGGCAGTTTTTGACAACTGAATGAAGACAGAGAATTTAAAAGAAAAATTAGATACACAATCGGTACAAAGCATGAATAAATTAATAAATATTTGCTTACAATCTCATCTAACTGGAGACAAATCGAGTCTTCGTCTCTCCCGAACCGTAAAACTACAACTTTCTCCGCTACGCCTTTGATAACTTCATCTATATCTTTTTTGCAATTCAATTTAGGCAAAAACAGGCTCATTTTTAAAGACGCTAATGGGTTAGCTTAGCCGGTTTTAGCAACAGAAGGAAATGGCGTCATTTGTTGTTGTGCAACACCATAAATCCTCCGCCCAGAAACGGCGCCAATAAAAGTATTTGACAAGTAGTATTTCTTTCCTTTTAATAAAAATCACTTATATATTTTAAACTTAATCGATACAATAGCTTCACAGACATAGGATGGTGACGTTTTTGTTTCTAAAAATGTATGTTTTGACACATTTGTTGTAACCTTTCATACGACCCATTTAGGCGTAACACCGCGACCTTAATGTTTAGGCGGAAGCTTAAATGAAGACATGTGGACAAAATCTGGGGACGTTTTAAAACGTGTTGGAAGATTCAGATGATATTGGAGGTAAATAAATGAAAAAGGACCGCGTGGATCAAACAAAGTGACTTCTCTTTAAGGTTATATCTTGTTTTTTATTCACAATGTTAAGGATCTTCACGTCCAGGTGCGGTCATTTACTAATGAAGAGCAAATTAGTGACACCCCAGAGGGAAATTAGCTCTTTCCTGTCACCTAACAGACTTTACACACCATCCATCCAGGTTTCCCGCTTCTGTACAGAAATCTCTGCTGAAAATAATGACGCAGGAAAAAAATCCAAAGAAACAGAAACAGTAGATCTGGACAAATGGAAATCTGTGATGACATCCCAAGCAACATTCCAGGTGCAGAGACTTGGCGACGAGGTGGAGCCAAGTGAGGATGTTGATCTGAAACCAACAGGAGAAGATTCCAACAGTGGCTCTTCGTTGGAGGCAACTCGTGAACTGGTTTCAATGTGGCAACAAGCCGGGAAGCTCGTACCTCAGCAGATGACAGACGAGGAGCTTCAGACCATAGCAAACCTCACCACCAAGTCCTCCAGGAAGAAGTACCTCAAGTACCTGGCCATCCGGGAGAACCACAGACTGAACCGCAATAAAAAGCAGCAGCAGAAGAAGGCAGAAAAAGAAGCTGCATTGAAGGAAAAAAGAGAAATGGAAGGTGATGAAGACAATCAACACGAGCTCAGAGCAAAAAATTCTTTATTTCTCCAGTTCTGGGCGCGATCCCTGGACAGGCTGCTGAACTGGAGAGCTGCCAATGCCATGGTTTTTGGTCAGCCGCTCGTCTTCGACATGAGCTACGACTCCATCATGACCAGGAGGGAGATCGAGAACACCGTGTCCCAGCTGCTGAAGGTGGAAGGGTTGAATCGGCGCTCCGTCGACCCCTTCCACCTCCACTACTGCAACCTGCAGCCAGGCGGTCCGTACGAGCAGGAGCTGCAGAAGCAGTACGGCGCGGAGGCCTGGGAGCGCATGCTGATCACCAGCACCGAGCGGCAGCACGTCGACCTGTTCCCCAGAGAACAGCTCGTCTACCTGACCGCAGACTCGCCCAACGTCCTCCGCGCCTTCGACAGCTCAAAGGTCTACATCATCGGTGCTCTGGTGGACCGGTCGGCGCAGACCGGCGTGTCGTTGGCCAACGCCAAGCGTCTGAAGCTAAGTACGGCTCGCCTACCGCTGGACGAGTTCCTCAACTGGGAAGTGGGAAACAAAAACCTGACTCTGGACCAGATGATCAGCATCATGCTCAACATCAGGGACACCAGGAACTGGAAGGAAGCTTTGGAGTTTGTTCCAAAGAGGAAGCACGACGGCTTCTACCAAAAGCAAACGGAAAACAAAACCTTCACGAGTCGAGCGTGGAGAGAAGACGGAGACAAAGGAAGGACATTTAAAAACCAGAACGTTTATAAAGAGTTTGTTGGTAGGAAGAACGCCGAGCCAACCAGAGTACGCGCTTCGTTTAAAACAAACATGGAATCCAGAACAAACAGTTACAGGAAGTGGCGGCAGGACGATTGATTTGTACAAAATGTTGTTGCTGATGTAAAATGTTTCAAAATAAAAGTGAATTAAACTGAATTCAGAGCAAAAAAAATAAGAACAAGTTGTATTAAAAAGGTGAAAAAACATCTTTGGTTTTTATTTTACTCTTCTACATAGAAACAAACTGCAGAAATAGTTGTTTTTTTTTCAAAACCATTTCACAAAAAAAAACTGTTACTGCAGGAGAAAAAACTATTTAAAATATTTTCCATCTTGCTTTTTGAAAAATAACACTTTTAAAGTTAGATATAAAGCAAAAAATACACAAACTGTTTTCAAATATTGAAATCAGGTTCTTTTGCAACACTGTCCAGTAATCGTACCATCGGATGCACTTTCAAAACAATATAAAGCTTTTCCAGCATTTAAAAACTAAATATTGATAAATACAGTCCTTTTAAACAATGAAAGCACCACCCTCCAGAAGACAGCAGATTGAGGCATCATAGTTTTTATAAATAAAGTTCTTTGCACATCCACACTTTATATCACAGCTCGTTTCCTCACGAGTATAAACTTACGCCTGGTTCGAAGAGAAAGATTTTTAAAACCTGAAACGTGACGATAAAAACTCAACAGGTTCGGTCCGACGTTGATGAACGTTCAGACGTTTGATCCCTCGATATTAAACGGGAGTTCAGAGTAAATAAACATGGCCGACAAGGAAGAAGCAATGGTGATAGTTTGTGGACTATTTTTAACAGAGAAAAAAAAAACTTGTAAACATTTTAAGCAGCATAAAGAGGACAAAAAATAAATTGTGCCAGCTTGGGTAGAGATGGGTAGCGATGTTCGAGCTCAGTCAGTCCATAAATTTCAGAGGTTTAAGTACATTTGCTTTGTTACAGTACTCAAGTAATTTTTTGAGGATTTGTAATTTTACCATATATTTTTTTAAATCGTAGCCTTCATTTTGTTACATTTAAAACCTGAAAATGATACTTTCACTTCTTTACTTTAAAATTTAACACCTAGATCCCACAGTTATATTAGTTTAAAAGGGTTTCCAAACAATTTCATTAATTATCGCAATAATTAGAGACAATTTATCATCTCAGGAATATCTCATAAGATTATCTTTAGAGCCATCACGATAATCAGAGCATCCTTATTATTGTCAGAAGGGCAAAATCCGATTAAAAATCTGTGCAATTTTATTGCCGGGGGGAACCAGGCATAAGGAATAAAAAACACTGATATGTTCCAGTTATCGTCTCACTTGTTCACCGTAACTCAACGGTCCAGAATGAAACGTGGTTTAAACTGAGCTACAGAAAATTACTGCATTGGATTTTCAAAATAAAACTTCTATTTTCCTAATAAAATAAACACCAGGTATGTGAAAAAAAACAACAACCTTTGAATCAGTTTCGTGTCGACTGAAACAACCGACAATTTGTTTAGGACAAACTTTTGTTGTAAATAAAGCGATGCTTCCAGTAAGTGTGACGAAGAGGTTTCCCTCCTCATCCTCGGCTACAGAACAATGATGTCTCCGGTGCAGCGCTCGCAGCAGTTAAAGGTGATGTTCTCGTAGCGAGTGTAAGGGTGGAACCGGCCGATGCTCTTCTTGTTGTTGAGGAAGTTGGAGGAAGTGGGATCGCTGAGCTCGGGCTCCGCCTTCTTTTCTGAACATGAGATTGGGTTTAAACTCTTCAGAACCTGAAAATTTAAAAAAGTTTTTGTTTTTTTTTTTTGGTCACGAGCATTACAAGACAAAAAAGAATAAATAAGCGATAAGAAATGGCATTTGTAGCCGATACCTTCTCTGCCATCTTCTCAGCTGGTGTGCTGCAGAGCTGCTCAGCTGCTGCACTGCTGCTCTTCGTCACACTGCTGCTCTTCATCACACTGCTGCTCTTCGTCAGACCACCGCTGCTGTTTTTGTTGTTGCCCAGCAGGTGGGAGTTGATGGCGTCTGCCAGTTTGTGATTGGCTGCAGCCAGCTCTCCCATGCTGAGGGGCTGAGCACTGGGGTAATAAGTCTGCTGCCTGCCCCACTGCAAAGATACCAGGAGCTGCTCCAGAGACCTAAAAATAAACATCAAAATAAAAAAACATATGTTTTAAGCAGAATTTGACACATTCTGGATGTTTAATCACGGTTTCATTCAGGACTTTTAATTATCTCACACCACCAGAAGGCGAAGACGGGTGATCATGTTTGTAACCGTACAAAAATTTGATGTTTTTGTTTCGTTTTTCTTTTTTTGCAGATTATTATAGTTTGAATTTATTTTTTGGGAAAAGGGGGCAGATATTGTAAGATTGTGTTTCTTCTTTCTGCTGCCTGTTCTGGAGAGCGTTACCTGTGCGTGAGCATCATGTCTCTTGTGAACTCTTCCCTCTCCAGCAGCAGGTCCTGAATCGCTCCTTGTGCCTCTCTGGTTTGTCTCTGCAGCGCTGCTCTGGCATTTGTCAGTTCCTCTGCCATGACTCTGAAGACGGGACATTTGTGCAAATGTTTATTAAAAATGACAATTGTGTTGATTCTTTTTTTTATCTGACGATTTCTTTGAGACATCTTCCTCTGTTTCAAACATTTATAAATTGGTTATGGTTCTTTTGGCACAGTATTAGGGCAAAAATTAAGACAATTGTGCAAACCAGTGGTCTGATGCTAACGCAAATGAATAGTCTCCTTCTCATTTACCAGCACCGGCCTCTCAGTCACCGGTGCCGGCCTATCATTAATCAGATCAATAGCTGGCTTAGGAATATAGCCTCCTGCTACAAGGATTTAGCAACCACTAGTTGTGCAATAGTCTTAATTTTGGCTATATCTTTTCACCTGCTGGCCAGAAACTTGCTCCTCCAGACGTCACACTGGATACTCATTCGCTCCAGCTGCTCCGCAGTGTGAGCCAGACTTCGGCCCAGAGCCTCATTCTCCAAAATCAGCTGATTTCTCTCCCGTGCAGAACGCTCAAACTGGTACTCTAGGTCATCGCCCACAGATGCCACCAGCAGTTTCTTTAGTTCACGATTCACCTGCAAGACCAGATGAAGAAATGTTAATAAATTCAGAAAAATAGCCCCCTACAGACACAAACATCGATGGTTTCTTACTTCTATCTGCACTCTGAGCTGATTGGAAAGACCTTCTTTGTCCTGCAGGAGTCTGCGTTCAGAATTCTGTAGTTTCTCCAGTTGTCCTCTCCAGTCCTCCACTAGAGGCAGCGGAGGAGAGCCCTGCTCCTTCTCCTGCTGCCCCGACTCTCCTTTCCCCTCAGTGGGTCTGGCCCGGCCGCTCCGGGTGATTGCAGCTCTAGGCACGATGATCCTCACCGCGTCCACCTCGGTGCAGGCCTCTCGACTCACCTTGCCCAGGTGGAGCACCCCGAGAGGCTGCGGGGTAACGGGAGCCGTGACATGAGGAGGTTTGGGGCTGTGCTTTGGACTGGCTATCTTGAGGAGGGGGACTTCAGATGAAACGGGGTCTGTAGTAACCTCTAAGTTCGTCTGTGGTTTTTCAGTTTCCATGCCATCACCAGGGCCTCGAACAGGCACACGGGCAGAACCTTAGAAGAAAAAGAAAATTAGGTGTCATATTGGCATTTTTTTAATCTACCGACTATAACGAGGCAACTTATCGACATGGGTGTTTGTAGGAATGTTGACATATCAGCAGCAGCAGCTGATATTTTCATCTGACAGCGCTGTGACCAGATTGTGCAACGCTGCACTGAGGGTGACCTCGCTAACTAGTGTTCCTGTTTCGTTACTTCAACAAGTTCCAGGAAACTCCATTGATGAAATCTTTCCAGTGACCCCTTAAACAGGCAAGTTTACGTGAAGAACATTATTTTATCTGCCTCTGTTACAAATTTTTTATGACCTCGAAGAAAATTTATTCTGTTTAAAGCTGATTTTTTTTTAATGCACCACACATACTGTTTTTTTTTCTAGGAAAACTAGGTTATGTTTTGATAACCTATATGCTTACTTATCTATTTTTATGATTAAACTGATGTAGTTGATGTGCAATCTGCCTTGAGTGGCTCATGTCACGGTCAACTCAAACAGAGCGTACCTTTGATTAATGTGATTACTTAACGCAATTCACCACAACATCCCAACACAGAGTTATTCTCTCATCAGGGTGTAGATTGATGTGCAAGGTTCTGGTCATGTGATAGCGAGGCCTGTCTCATCGATGTGACAGCTTACCCCTAAGGAGTGGCCAAGTCTGGAAGACTGTGTTTATATATGGGTTAACTTCTTGAATTCTGAGCCAAAAGCATGACAGAATAAAGCAGTATTTGGGTCCACCTGGGTATCGTATGGCTTCATTTCTTGCATTTCACATAAAAGTCTAATTCTGTATTTGTTCCCTGGTTCTCACTTGCACTGAAGTAAAGAACACGTTCTCTTTCAACCTCAAACATGTAAGTATGTTATTTCCTCAACAGTGAAAATGATTTTGCGCATGTTGCAGTTTGGTGACATGAGTCTTTCAATGTTTAAAGCTCTTTCTGATAAGTTTACATTAGATTTTGTAATGTATTTTAGTTTTTAGAATACAAGACGCTTCGCAAAAAAAGGCATAAGGTCAATAATTTCTAAAAAATTTCGTGGCAATATCTCAAATATTGAGAATGAATGTCATCAGTCCACTTTTTATCATCACCAACTTGAAAAGAAACGTGAAATTAAAACTTTAATAAACAAATAAAAACATACCTCTCACAACAGCTGTCATGGTTGTAGATGGCAAAACTTAAACTTAGATAAAAACCCACTGTCTCCTCGTCCTGCAGTAAACACAACAGTAAAGAAAGCAATGTGTTGTCAACAGTTTTTGTCTCAATGAAAGAAAGCCGCTGGTCAGAAATCAGTTTTACAGCTGATAACGCTAGCTGATAAGCTAACTTGTTAGCTGTTTGCTAACATCAACTTGAAATAATACCCTTTAACAGCACATTGAACAATATTAGGACTCAAAAAATAAATTACTCAAGTATTTGTCCACTGAGTGTCGACGTTTCTAGTTACAATAATAAAATGTTCGTTGACATACCGGGTAAAGAAGACTTCGACCTCCTCGACTAATGTTTGCTTTTCCACCGGAAACAGTTGGCTCGCTGGCCAGAGCAACACTTCCGGTAAACAAGGTGTCTGTTTTGTTTAGAAGGGAAAGCTAGTTTCATCAAAATGAAAAATGTTCAATTTAAATTTAATCTTAAAAACGAACAATAAAATGCAATATTTAATATGTAGATCCAGCGGACGCGTAGAATACAATCGACCGGTATGTGCAGCAGGAAAAAAGAAATCCGAAAAAAAAATCCTACGCAGTCCAAATTTATATTAAATGTATTTATTGCGTTCATAAACCGTCTATACTAGTAATGATATACTGTAAAAGTAACGGATCATGAAACATTTTTAAGAACAGATTGTGTCGCCATAATATTCATGCGGAACCTTTCTGCTCTTCCTATATTTTCTCTACGGATGATAATGTCGCTGCAATGATACCCAATTCTTTTGTGCTGTTTTCTTTCCACTTTTTCGGTAGTTTTGTACCCAAATATTTTTAAAGCGAGCGAACAGGATACATTATTGTGCATTTTGTTAAAGTTTTAAAGCTGTTTGTTATAATTATGGGAGTTCACGGACTGTGGAGACTGCTGGAGAGCACAGGGAAACCCATCAATCCTGAAACTCTGGAGGGAAAGATCCTTGCTGTTGGTATCCTAACTTGATGTGTTATTGCTCTTCGATGAATGCTAAGAAGCTTTTTTGGTGGTCAGAATATTGTTAGAATAATTAATTAGGTTTTATTAAATAACTAATTATTTTTATTTATCTTAAAGATTTTAGATGAAATAAAACATTTCCACATTTTGCCTGTGGGGAAATGTAAAATGATGGATCAAACTGGTAGATTTTGTGGAAAAGATGAATTAACATTCTTTGTAGTTGTTGGGAAATGTCCTTTTGCTCCTTCAGGAAAATCAAGCAGCTTTTGTTGGAACTAAAGTTCAAAATTATGCCATGACTGTCTCTCAAAAAGGAAGTAAACATCTAGATGACAAGTGGAATTCTGGGTAATTTTCTTATGATCATATATCTGTTTATGGTTAATTCAGGTTCTCATTATTTTAATCCACTAGCCAATATATATATATGTAAGAAATGACTCTGCCATGTAGGAAAATCTCAAATTTATTGGTTGGAACCAGGATTACAGTTGTTCAAAGTAGTTGAATAACCTTAACCAGACGCCCTCAGACATCAGCATCTGGTTAAACCAAGCAGTGAAGGGGGTGAGGGACCGTGAGGGCAACAGTGTCCAGAACGCCCATCTCCTCACTCTCTTCAACCGCGTCTGTAAGCTGCTCTTCTTCCGCATCAGACCAGTCTTTGTGTTCGACGGAGATGCTCCTTTGCTGAAAAAACAGACCCTGGTAAGTTCTTTAAGTTGTTTTTTAACAGGTTCCAACGATGTAAATCCCACCTGTAGTTCAGTTTCTCATAATCTGTTCAAATCTCGCAGGCTCTGAGGAGGCAGAGGAAGGAGGAGCTGACCCGCGAGTCCAAACAAACCAACGAGAAACTCCTCAAGACGTTCCTGAAAAGACAAGCCATCAAAGCAGCTCTTGGGGATCAAAGGTAATTGCTTAGTTTTAAAAAAATAATGTGTTTCATTTTGAAGCATCACACGTCGTTTTCCCCGCTGCAGTAAGGATCCTCTGCCCAGCATCTCAGGCGTCAGGAGGAATGAGGTGGACGACATGTACGTTCTGCCCGCCCTTCCACCTGCAGAGGAGAAGGAGAGAAGCAGGTCAGAGCTTTAAGAGGTTGCTAGTTATTATTTTTAAAAGTCATAAGTACTGTCAACAAAAGATGAAACAAAATAAGTCTTTCTAATAATTAGACGGTTAGACTTTAGTTCTTCATTGTGTGTTTTTATATAAACATGAATCACAACACTAAGAAAGAACTTTGTTCCATTAAATCAGACATAGTTTTTGTTGATGTGTTCAGCTCAGAGGAAGAAGAGGGGAAAGAAGAGAACAAGGAGATGAGTGACAGTTATCACATGTATCAGGTAAAATAAGAATAATTTGATCATCTGCACTGTAATGATTTGTGTTAAAGATTTTTTAGCTTTTATAAATTAACTCCATTTGGGAAAATAGGAGTGTAATTAGTAAAATAATCAGTTATTATGTAAGTAATTAATTTTATAAACTGGAAAAGTGATAACACAATATTAACATTGTTGTTTATCAAAATAAATTACCTTTAATTCAATAAAATAAATTTAAGCTTAAAAAAATAACTTCACGTTTCACTAAATGTTCTTGTTTCCTTTTTGTAGAAGTGATGTTTTTGTAATTTTCAATAAAAAGGTTAAATTTATCTGAAAATGGTTTTGTGCAAATTTATTACAGTTGCAGGTTTTGATTAAAGTGTCTGTAAGAAACCGTACATCATTTTGGTTTGATTTTTAAATATAATCGTTAGTTAGTGTGTCACACTTAGCTTCTATTCATGGAACTCCCATTCAAAGCCAGATTTGTTATTTTTTCAGGAAGAACTGTACGAAGACCCAAACTCTGTGGACATCAACTCAGAGGAGTTTGCCAGCCTGCCCGCCGAGATGAAACACGAAATCCTGAAAGAAATGAAAGACTTCTGTAAAAGACGCAGGACCATGATTCACAAACCTCCAGAGGTACGTGGCCTCGTTTCTCTTCACTTCTTTCAGCTTCTGGTTGCCTCCTGACTTCTGTTCGTCGGCTCACAGCGTTCAGGAGAGTTTTCTCAGTATCAGCTGGCCGGCCTGCTGCAGAGGAACCGGCTGAACCAGCGTCTGGAGGGGGTGGAACGAGAGATGAGCCACCGCAGCGCCGCCGGCGCGCCGCAGCTCGGCCAGGAGGACGAAGACCAGCAGAGTCACAGCGTGGAGTCAAACCGACTGGTCTCAGAAGACCACTCACACTACATTCTTATTAAAGGTATTATTTTAAATCCTTCAGTTGGAGTCTATATAAAGTGGAATTGGTCTGAATTCTTCCTTACTGTAACTCCACAAGCCCCACCCCTTTTCTGAGGTGTGTCTCAGATCAACTCGCTTTGTCTCTTTAAATCCAAACAAGGCGCTTCACACCTCGCCCCCTCCAGCTTCCAGACCGGCCCATTCCAGTTTGATAGAAGGGTTTACGACTATATAGCTGCGCAGAAACTTTTTATTTACAAATTAATTAAAAGACGTCAACAAGGGAAGACTCGTCCATCCAGCCTTACAAGTTGGAGCCAGAGGAGAATGAAGATGAGGAAACTGTAGTTCTGTCAAATAATTTGACAATAGTTAAGAAAATGTCATAGAAAATAGAGAAAACTGAACGAGTTGAAAAAATGACTCAAACAGAATATAAAGAAATCTTCACAGCACCAGGAGAGACTAAATAAAAATTTTCTCCCAGTTCACATCAAAATGTATTTAACAGCTAAAAAAAGTGGATTTTCCATGATATGTCCCCTTTAAATACACTTCGTTGTGCACTTGGAGTCTCTAGAAGTGCAGAAAATCTGATCTTTGCGTTATGGGAATATCCAGGTAGACGCCGACAGCGGAAAAAGCTGATCAACCATGTGAGATAAATGTTCACTATATCAGAACTTATTTGGTTTCCATCTACCCTTTTGCGCATGAACTCTTTCAGAAAATCCAAAAATCACCTCAAGCGAGCGTAAAAATTTTTTTGCAAAACTGAGGAAGTTTCTCTAAATTTATCTGTTTCCATCCATGAACTTCAAAATGCACATTCAAGTTTTTATTTATAAAGCACATTTATAAAATCCTCAGTTGTCAAAGTGCTTCACAACAATCACGTAGCTAAGGATAAAACAAACAATTAAAATAAAGTTTAGTAAAAGTGATAAAAACTAATAAAATTGGCAGTAAAATACCAAAAAATTATAATATGAATAAAAACAAAGTCATACTAAAATTCAATTGCAACAATTTCCCAAAAACTCAAATTGATGTAAGTACTAATTTTCCCGTTTTTTAGTTGTTTTTTTTTTTTGTTTTGTTTTTGCATAAAAAAAAAAAATGATGGAAACACGTCTCCTGACTCTAACTTGTAAGGCTGGATGGACAGGTCTTCTGTTGTTGACATCTTTTAATTAATTTGTAAATAAAAAGCTTCTGAACAGCTTTATAGTCATATCTCTGCTATCTGGGTTTTACATTTAAAGAGACAGCACCAAAACGAGTTGCTCCCAGAGGCACCTCAGAACAGAGGTTGGAATAATTGCATTGCAGTTCCACTTTGTTTAGACCCCAACTGAAGGATTTAAATGTGAAAAAGGAGTTAAAACAGGTATTTTAATATTTAATCCATTCAAATTTTCTGTATTACTTCCAACTGTAGTGCCTGAAAAGCAGAAAATAAATGTATAATGTTGTTATATCTTTTCGTTTTAGTCCTAAAACTGTGTTTTATTGCTAAAACAGATTTAAAAGTTAACGTTGTGCTCTCGTTTTTTAATATTCTCATTTCAGGCTCCAAAAAGACTGAAGCTGCCTCAGAGAGCCAGCCTGCAGCGTCACCCTGGGCCGGGAGCTCCCTGTCCGGCTGCAGGAGAGCGGCAGACAAACCCAAACCTTTGTGGCGACCTGTCGGTGAGGAAGAGGAGGTACAGGCTTCTTCTTCGTCGAAGACCTCTGAGTCAAAACCACCTCAGGGAGACGCCTGTCCACCTTCGCCTCGGACTCTAGAGGCGATCCAGGCTGCTCTGAACGACGGCGATGATGATGACAATGATGAAGAGGAGGATGAGAAGGATGGGGGAGTGTCTCCTCGTACGCTCCTGGCAATCCAGCAAGCTTTAACCGAGGAAGAGGACGGGACAATTGTCTCACCCGCCAAACCGAAGACAATTCCTCCTCGTCCCGTGGTCATCAGCAGCTCAGACGAGGAGAGCCGACCTTTGCCCGAAGAATCATCCGATTTTCCAACAAACGCCGCCGCTCAGAGCTTGCACATCGAAGACAGTTTGCTCGACAGCAGCTCTGAGGAGGAGCTGGAGGAAGTGGTCGAACAGAGAAACAAAGCCTTTCGATTGGCCGCGCTCCCACAAGCAGAGGAGGAGGAGCGGAACATTCAGGCAGAGGAACAGGAAGAGCTGAAGGAGAAAACGTCCAATCAGAACTCATCAACCGTTAGTCCTTCCTCTCAGACACGTGGGAAACCAGGCGGCACAGAAACAAACGCTCATCCTGGAAACCCGGAGAAGAATACTGAAGAGACAAACGGAGACAAGGTGAAGACGGAGAGCGTTGAGGACAGCGGGTCTGAAGGTAAAACAAATAAAACTCTTAACGACATCAAACCTCGTTCAAGCAGGGGCGGGGCTAGTGATAAGTGGCACCTGATTGGCCACCCCAGGTGCCACCCCCAAGTGTGAGGGGATTTTGTATTTTCATTTAGATTTTGTTAAATATTATCTGACTCTAAATTTTCAGCCATAGTTAAATATGGCCCTTTGTAAAATTAGCATTAGTGTTTGTGGTTAGCTTAATTTTGCATTAGCATCGCCAGTTGGTGTGTGATCATTCTTAGCTACTCCACAACAAATTTAATCTCAATAAGTCTTAAAATAGCAGTGGTGGTGAGTTTCACACTGCCGGACAAGACACAGATAAAAAAAAGTAGCAGTGGTGGCCATCTTGAATTTTTGATTAGCATTTAGGATTTTTTTTCGGCTCAGTTTCAAAAAGTTGTTTTCAGCTACTTCTACACTAGATTTCAGTTGTCTAAAAACGGCTGGTATATGAACTTCAACGCAATATTTCCCAAAATAGCTGAATTAAAGTCATTTGGAATTAGCTGTGGCAGCCATCTTGAATTTACAAATCCAGAGTGTTTTTCTTTATTTGTATTTGGCCTCCAAAAACCACCCCGGACACCTCTTCCAAAAAGGTTTAGCTCCACCCCTGCGTTCAAGACCTAAAATGTCTTCATGTGTGGATTTATTTTATTTTATTTTGTCTTAGAGAGTTTCATCGAGGTGCCAGAAGAGGAAGTCGAAGAGGAGGACGCAGCCGATTCAGACACTAGTGAAGTCAAAAGATCTTCAGAAGAAGCTGATAAAGACGTGACGATTAAAGACGAGTCGGGTGGAAGTTTAATTCAGGTTCTCCAGGGTCCAGTCACTGCTCGGAGTTCAGAGGAGGAGGAGGAGGAGGAGGAGGAGGAGGAATCTGAGACTCAAAATCAAGAGAGTGAGCCGAAAGAGGGAACGGAAGCAGAACCTAAAACAACAGGAACCAGTGAATGGGATCACATTGATGTGGTGAGTTCTGAAATCACTGTTTGAAATTTGAAAATGGAACTTTGATGTGACTTTAGAGCAGGGATGGGCAACTGGTGGCCCGCAGGCCGGATGTGGCCCAACGGGTGACTGCTGTCCGGCCCGCTGATTAAACTTTTGTTTTCCTTTTAAAATCATACTCAAAGCAGCTCTTAGATGAATTTTTGAAAATTACAAAAAAAGTACAATACATACATTACATTTTTCAACGTTAGAAAATTAAAAGCTTTGTTTTTTTTTTACTATGCTCTTTGGACCAGTTGAATCCAGCAGTTCTGCACCCTCTTATATTTGAAACAATGTAGGAACAACAAACTGCTGTTTTAATCCATATTAATCATGTTATGTCTATACAGTACAACACAATAATCAAAATAACCATTTTAACAGATTTGTTTACGTCTTGGAGAGGAAAATGAAACATTTTAGCTCCTGACTATTTTAATATGTGACTGCGGTTAGCGCAGGTGGTTTCAGTGCTGATGGGCGTGGGGGTCTTTGGTTTTGGTTTCAGGGTGAACTGGAGGCTCTGGAGAGCTCGTTAGGGTTGGAGCAGGACAACCTGAGGGAGCAGAAACAGCAGCAGGAGCGAATGGCAAACACCGTCACCGGACAGATGTACCTGGAAAGCCAGGTGAACTGAACCAACATGTTCAAACACAGACGTGTGAGCTAACGTCTTTTTTTCAGCTGTTCAGCCTCTTCTGTTTGTTTGTTTTTTGGTTAAAAGCCTTAAAAGCCTGTTTATCAGTGCCATTCTAAATATGATTTTATTAGTTAAAATGGGATACTAGGGCGCATATTGGTGAGTTTCCCTTTGCTTTGTTTGCTCCGTTTGTTTTTGTCTGTTTGTTGATTTCTGATCAGCGTCATGTCACATTCTAACCACATAACTCAGGGGTGTCAAACTCAGTTCCACAGAGCGTTATGGTTGTCCTTAAAGGGCTGGTTGTAATTAACTCATAAACACTGAAAAGTACTACGTGTACGACTGACTAAATGTGAAATAAATACTGCAGAAATACTATTAAAAGTAAAAGTACAAGAGTTTTACTCACTGATTAGTTGTGGTGAGTAGCTGCCGTCTTGAATTCTGAACTCTCCCACTTTACAATTGGGAATTCCCACTGATTCCAATTCAAATTTACAACTTGTAAGTGGGAAATTCCCACTTCCCAGTATAACTGCAGCAAAATGGTATGTTCAGGTAGCACTGGGAAGTGGGAATTTCCTTGCTCCCATTCATAAATTTAGACGGCAGCTACTCGCAGCTTCAGCAAGTCAACTCCGTAACTTTTACTGTTAATTATCGTTCTTCATGTGGTACAAGTAGTGTTTTTTATTTAAATCAGTGTTTATTTGCATGACGTACATAGTAGAGCTCTCTTTTTGTCATTGTTTATATTGTAACAGTGTTGTAACTACGTCAGCAGCAGCCTGTGTGGGCTAACTGGAATGCGGTTTCATACGGTTTGATGGGAAAATACATCACTACCACTTCCCAGTTCCAGAATACGATGTACATGGAACGCACCAAAAATAGACGGCAAAAAATGCAGCAAAATGGAGATTTCGCCTTGAACCCCGTGCAGCTCCACCTAGTGGTGGGAAGCTGTCATTTCATGAGTAAAATAATCAACATGCATTGTGGGACATGTAGTTTGTGGTCAATGCTGGCTCTAAAGAAGCTTATTTTAAGAGAGTAATACATTTTTAAAGCTCTCACGGGCCACATAAAATGCCATGGTGGGCCACATTTGGCCTGCGGACCTTAAGTTTGACACGCAACATAATGTTATATTTACACCGAAGAGGTCTGATTGTGTCTTTGTAGTGTATTCAAGTGAATATTTGTCGAATAGGATATGCATCTTATTCTGTTTTTATTTGTTTAACACCACGTCCCAACTTGAGCCCCCAACACGTTGAGGGTAATTTACATCCACTCACAAACCGTTTTGGTTACATCGAGTGTATCTAATGATCCAGAGCACAACCAGCAGGGAGAAAACATTCCCCTGAGAAGCATCTGTCAAATATTCTCCAAGCTGTAAATCATCATTCCTTCTCTGTCTCTGCTGTAAAGCTGTTCGTAGAAACATCTTTGTGTAAAAGAACTAAACCATTTTCCCCATCATAAAATCAACACCATCTTTATTAATCCTATCAGCTGCTTTGATAACGAGCTGCTAAGAGCAGAGGGGTGTCTCACATAACAGAAACACACATAAAACACATCAGGTGACAGTTAAAACAAAACCAGGAAGCTGTAAAAATAGCCTGACCCGGCTCTGGAACACGCAGGTTTGTCTGTTTTATTTTATTTTTTTGTTTTGAGAGTAACGACTGTGTTGAAACCAGGAGCTGCTGCGGCTGTTCGGCGTGCCGTTCCTGGTGGCGCCGATGGAGGCCGAAGCTCAGTGCGCGGCGCTGGACCGCGCCGACCAGACGCACGGGACCATCACGGACGACTCGGACGTGTGGCTGTTCGGAGGAAGACATGTGTACAAGAACTTCTTCAGCCAGAACAAATACGTGGAGCACTACCAGTTCAGTGACCTGCAGAGCCAGCTGGGTCAGCGAGCGGCTGAAAAAAACACATTTACATTTCAAAACTGCCTTCAACCTTCAAAATAAAAGTTGTTTTTTATGCACTCTGTCAACCCTCTGTACTGTTATTTGTCTGTCAGGTCTGGACAGAACTAAATTGATAAATCTGGCCTACCTGCTCGGCAGCGATTACACGGAGGGTGTGCCGGGAGTCGGATATGTGACGGGCATGGAGATCCTAAACGAGTTTCCAGGTCCAGCTTTGGAGCCGCTAATGCAGTTCAGGTGTGTGGTTTTATCTTCTGAGGGGTCGGTAAAGAGCCTGACAAACTCTGTCTTCAGGAATAACAGTGTTTCACAGTAAATGAGCTGCAGAAAATTTATTTTCTGTAAATAAATCTATAAGAGCAGAAAACTAACAGAAAAGTAAAAAATAAAACACTAGTTAAAAGCTAAGAACACAAAACTAATGAGGAAGCCAAATGATAGCTAAAAAGCCAAAAGTGGAATATTAGTTAAAAGTACCAAAACACTAGTTAAAGTAGCAAAATGTTACAGAATAAAGCAAAATGCTAGCTAAAAAGGTACAAGTAGGAAAAGGCAAGTTAAGGTAAAAGTAACTAAATGCTAGCAAAAGGCAGCAAATACTACCAGAAGCCTAGCTGAATGGTACAAATAAAATTATACTATTTAATAGCTAAAGTAGCAAAAGGTTAGCTAAAAGCAGAAAAGTGTTAGCTAAATGGTACAAGTAGGAAAAGGCTAGTTAGAAGGTAAAAATAGCAAAATGCTAGCTAAAAGCAGCAAAGAGTAGCAAAAGACTAGCTACATGGTACAAGTAGAAAAAAGGCTATTTAATAGCTAAAAGTAGCTAAACACTAGCTAAAAACCAGTAAAAGGAAGCAACATGCTATGTAAATAGTGCAAGTAGAAAACATGCTATTTTATAGTTAAAAGTAGCGAAAGCTAGCTAAATGGTACAAGTCGAAAATGGCCATTTGACAGCTAAAAGCAACAGAAGTAACAAAATGTTAGTTTAAAGTAGCCAAAGGTAGCAAAAAGCTACCTGAAAAATAACAATTTGCAAAAGGCTAGCTAGAAAATAAATGTAGAAAAATGCTAGTTAAAAGCTACAAGTATAGAAAAGCCAAAATAGAGCCCAAAAATTATAATTTTAAAGAGAACAAAGTTTAAAAAAAAAAAATGTGGAGATCTTTATGTATTTCGGAGAAAAAAAATCTTGTAAGAAAAGTTAAATATTTTATGTAAAAGTTACAAAAACCTAAAGTCCGAGCATCTATCTCCTGGATGAGCTGAATATTTTGATTTATGAACTGAAATAACAAAGTCTGCTGAAAGCATTTGTCATCTTTTAGTTTATTGTATCTGTTCATAAAAGCTCATTAAAGTCCTTCTTGTTCGTTTCCTGCAGTCAGTGGTGGTCAGAGGCTCAGGAGAACAAGCGGCTGGTGGCTGATCCCCGAGACACCAAGGTGAAGAAGAAACTCCGGGATCTGAAGGTCCAACCTGGCTTCCCGAACCCGGCCGTCGCCCAGGCGTACCTGGAACCTGTTGTGGATCAGTCGGACAGCTCGTTCAGCTGGGGACGCCCCCAACTGGACATGATTAAAGAATATCCTCTTCCTGTCTGTGCTGAAGTTTGTCTCTGTTTGTCCACAGATTTAGAAACATTTGAAGTTTTCTTTAACCTTTTTCTCACGTTCTGTCTGAGTCGATTCGGTTGGAGCAGCCGAAAGACGGAGGAGACTCTTCAACCTGTGATCAAACAGCTGAACAGCCAGCAGGTCAAGAAGAAACTCGACCAGTTTGATTGTGAACATTTTAAATCCTCACAACGAGAGTAAAACTTTATTTTCTTTCAGACTCAGATGCGAATAGACTCCTTCTTCCGCCTGGAGCAGCAGGAGAAGCAATCGATCCACAGCCAGCGTCTCCGCCGAGCCGTCACCTGCTTAAAGAGGAAGGAGAGAGGAGGAGGAGAGGACGAAGACAGCGAGGAGGAAATCAAGTCCCCGTCCAAGTCTAAGAAAACAACCACAAAGACCACAGAGAGGCAGAAAGAAGATGTCAGATCCGCGGCAGGCGGGGGGTTTCTCCGCTCTGAGCTCAAGGATGAATCTCTTCTTCTGCCGTTGAAGGACGTCTGTAGTTCTGGTCCGGATTCTGCCGGTCGGTCTACCAAGACTCGACCTGAGAAGACCAGGAGCAGCAGCAGCTCCAGTGATGACGACAATAAGAAAGTTGCCATGGTTACGGCCCGATCCGTTTTCGAGGGCAGCAAACGAGGTCGTGGAGGAAAACGATTGAGAGGAAAAGGAAAGAAGCATTAAAGAGCTAAATGTTAAAGATAAAAGATGCTGTGAATATTGTTATCAAATGTGAAACTTTTTCTTAAATATCTGTGATGTTTTGATATAATATGGAAATAATTCATCAACTCAGGTTTTTATAAAATATTGATCATGAAGTTTTGTAAACACTGATACCACAAAATAAACTTTTATGTTTGGACATTCTGCAATAAAATGTTTATCAATGCTTTTTAAATTTTGGGCAACCTGTCATTAAATCATGTTGGACACCTACACATCAGCCATCGCCAAGATACAAGAATTTATTTTAAATAACTTTCAGACATAAATGTGATCAAAATATTTCTAAAAAATAAAAATGATTCCTTAATGATACTGGACTAATGGCATTTTCTGCAAAAAAATGTGAAGGCTTAGTAAAAAACGACTGCAGAGGAAGCTGAAACTGAGTAAAGCTAAAACATATTGAACACTAGCTAAATGCTAGCAAAAATAAAAGATTATATCATAGCTGAAAGCATCAGATTGGTAGTTCAAAACGATAAGAAGCACAGAAAAATAAGATAAAGTGTGCTGAAATCATGTTACTAGTGGCAGCTAAAATGTGCAGAGTGAAGCTAAAGGGCTAGTTCAAAGCTACAAATTTTAAACGTAGCAAATCAGTAGCTACATCGCCAAATCGCTAGCCTAACCAGTCAAAGATAACTTTATAAAAAGTATACTTTAAATATACCGTTAAAATGTATTTTTAAACTTACCAAAAAGAAGTATACTTTAGGAACACGTCATTAAGTATACTAAAGTATATAAAAGTGTATTTCCCTAAGTGTACTTTTATTTACCATGTACACTGATATAAGTACTAGCAGTTTACTAACAAGTATACTTCTAGGACTAAATTGGCCCACAACATGTTTATGAAAGTATACTCAGAAGTATAAACTTCTAAGTATATTTTAGTTTAATCTTAAACCAGTCTGTGTGAAAATGTATTTTCAGTGTACTAGTAGGACTACTACACTTTAGTAGTACAGTACTACTAAAGTTTATCTTGGCCAAATGTTTAAAAATTAGTATAGACTATGCGTACTTAAACTTTTAGTATTTTTTGTTAGTACAAGACAAGTATAGTGCAAGATAAACTTGGTTAAGTATATCTCAGATAAGTAAACTAAAAGTATACTATTTTATTTTTAGTTTAAAATTAGTATACTTAAAGGATAGCTACTTGCATATACTACTTTTTGCTAAGAGTAGCTAAATCAGTAAAAAAATAACTAAAACCAGCAAAATTCTAGCTACAAGCTGCAAAACATTGACTAAAAGTAATAAAAGGCCAGTTAAAAGCAGCATAAATACAAAGTTAGCTCAGGTTAACTAAAACTGTAGATAAAAAACGGATATCTAAAATCTAAAAGTAGCAAAAACGTAGCTCAAATCTGATGTTCAAAAGTAAAAAAACAAAATTAGAGCAACTGGTGCAGAAAGCATATTGCTAAAAGTAAACATTAACTCAAAACCAAAAGGTTGGCTAAAATTTTAAAAAGCTACCTAAAAGATAAAGTTTCCAAAAGCAATCTAAAAGCTAATAGAAGCCAAAGAAGATACAAATAAAGCTGATATATTGAAGCAGATTTCAAATAAAACTGTTTTTAAGAGATCTTAATGTGTTTTTATGGGTAACTTGTATATAAATATTATGTAAATCATAAAATTTAGTAAAACCAAAAGTCACAGCACTCAGCTCATGAACAAAATGAACATTTTTGATACTTGAACAATTTAAAAAAAGCACAAAATATGCAGCAATATTTGGATTACAAAAAACATTTAGCAAATAAAAATCAGTCCTTACAAAAAACAGCTCTGTATTTTTAGTCTGTTTCTTCCTTTATTATTGTCTCTAGTAATTTAATCCCGCTTCCCCACGGTTTCCTCTCCAGCTGAAGTTTAGCCACCAGTCAGGCCCGAGCAGCTGTTGGTGTCAGTCAGGTTTAATGCTTTAAGGAGTGGGGGTTCAGTTCAGGCACCAAAGCTGGAAATATGTCCAGGATCTGAGGCTCAGCAGGGGATTGTTGGACAAGGAACTGGGAAACAAAGTGTTTGTGTGTAACTTAAAGCCACAGAGGGTCACTGCTACAGATCAGGATCCACACTGACCCAGATCTAAAGGTCTTCACCCTGGACCACGCAGTCACACGAGCGTCCTGAACTCATTCAGACATGGAGAATCAACAATCCAAGAACTCAAAGACCAAACAAGAAGGTAAGAATTTAGACTTTTGGATAGTTTAAGCAACAATGCATAAAAGGGAAGAAGTAGTTCAAGTCATCATACGTGAATAAAAATCTGAAGCTTTCGCCAACGTTCAACAACAAAGACAGAAAAGTTATGAGTCAAACTGCTGTCCAACACTTCGTCAACCTTCTCATTGGGCTTTCCTGACCTTTCACTAAAACCAGCATCACGTAATCAAAGCTGTGTGTTTTTAGTAGCTGTCAGCGCTGACAGGAGCAAAGCTGCAAACAAACAAATGGTGCTTAGCAGATTATAAACCTCAATCTGAACCTCGAACCAGCAGAGAATCAATCTTATAAAAGTGACAAGATTAACATTTTCTGTAACTTTGAAGTTTTTTTATTGTAGTGTTCTCCTGGTATTTGGTTTGTTCCTTTTGGCCACTTCTTCCTCAGTCAGCTCTTGCCCCGCCCACTCTCACCTGTCCCTAGGTGTCATGATTCCAGATGTTTCTGCTCCATTTGTCAGCCTGTCCTTCTAATCACTCAGTTTTTATTCATTCCTCAGTTAGGCACCATGTTGTGTGTGCGGTATGGAAAGCTGCAGTCAATAGTTTTTCTGCGCGAGTAGATAAACGACAGTCACAATGGTGGATAGATGAGTGCTGTTAGCATTAGCTCATCCTCGGTCCAAACGTACATTCATGTATTCACCATGTTGAAATGCAAAAATCAGAGCACCAGTTAGTGATCTGGCATCAAAGATACCAAAATGTTTTGCAACTTACGCATTTTTGTTTTTTTACAAAATTACTTTTTGATTGTAGATGTCACAACGGGTGGCGCTGCAGATGCTGAGCTGGCCGAAGCCATCATGTCCCGGCGTTTCCACCCCGCAGTGATTGGCCCAGAGACGTGGGAGGGATACGTCTTCTCTGACCTGGAGATCCGAATCAAAGAATCCACGGACTTGTACGGTGCAGTACTCTGGCCCTCGGTTTGTACCTCTTTCTTTTTTTTCTCAGCTACACTTGGCGCCCCATGAGCTTCTGTGCATTTTTTTTTATTTTACATTCGAAATGTGAACTTCGTGTCCCCCTAACAGGCGATGGTGCTGTGTCACTTCTTAGAAACCAACCGAGACAAATTCAACCTGGCGGAGAAAAACGTCATCGAGCTGGGAGCTGGAACTGGGCTCGTCACCATTGTATCCAGCATTTTAGGTACTCAAAAATCATAATAATAATAATAAATAATTATCCAGTCCTTTGTTTCATTTTGTTTTGAATTGCTCAACTTTTCTGTTTACCCAGGTGCTAAAGTAACATCTACAGACCTACCGGATGTGTTGGGGAATCTCCAGTACAACGTAACACGCAACACCAAAAACCGATGCAAATACACCCCCCTGGTACTTTTTTTGTTTGTCTTTTACACAATCATGATGCTATTTATTAAAAGTACAAGAAGGATTAACATGAAAACTTAAAAGCTTTTCTTGTTGGGTTAATTTTCAAAAAACAAAACATCACTATTCACTGCTTTGCTGATGAAATCTGGGTTTATTTGCTCATTAAGTTGAGCAAATAAACACGAATGTTCCTTTAAGTTGATTTTGTTTTGTTTTTTTTCTTTTATAAATCAGCCTCACTGATGTTTGCCTGCAGGTCACCGAGCTGATCTGGGGTCAGGAGGTGACTCGGCGTTTCCCTCGCGCCACCCATCGTTTTGACTACATCCTGGCAGCTGACGTCGTCTACGCCCACCCTTACCTGAACGAGCTGATGGATACCTTCGACCACCTGTGCCAGGACCACACTCAGATACTTTGGGCCATGCGTTTTCGACTGGACCCAGAGAACAGCTTCGTGGACCACTTCCAGGAGCGTTTTCACCTGGAGGAGCTGTACGACCTGCCCAGTCTGAGTATTAAACTGTACAGAGCCTGGAGGAGGGACCAGAGGACCGGGGCCGCCGCATGAACCTCCTAATTACAGAACTCTGAATACTTATTAAGTGTTGATGTGATGGTCAGTACCACTTATTGTTTACACAATCAGGCTGAGTGTATCGCAGCTGAGCAGTGTCTTAATGTTCAAAACTCTTCACTGTGATGTTAAATAATACCTCCTGAAAACTGTAAACATGACTTAATCTGTGAGCAAGATAAGGCAAACAAAACTGCTCAATTTATGACAAAATAAAAACCCACAAAATTTTAACCACTTGAGTTGACACTCTGAGTGGAAATGAGTCTACAGCACCGGAAACAGAAAAAAGTGCCACAAATCATAGGAACGGTCGCTTCAAGAAGGTGATCAGAACCAGCAGCTGAGACTTTTACTAATTAAAATCCTAACAAGCATAAGCAGTGGTGGGCACGGCTAACCAAGAAGTTAGCTTCACTAGCTCATAATACTCGTAATATAAACAGTCATAATAATACGAGAATAAAATATTTATCTCATATTATTACTTTATTCTCGTGATATTATACTTTATAATTTATTCTCTTAGTCTGGCCCTGTTTTGTCATAAAATCAGTGTCAACAACTGCTGCAATGTTTTTATTCATTTATGATTGTTTGTACAAAAAAATGTATTTTTTTGTTGTGATTGAATGTTATTTATAATGGTGCTGCTGTCTTACCAGGTCCCTCATGAAAAAGGGACCTTTATCTGGTTAAATAAAGGTATCTATCTAAAAATGTGCTTTATTTTTACTACTTTATTACTTGGTGTTTAACGACCCTCAGTGGGGTCCTTACTCCAGCTTTGGGAACCATGATTTAATCTAGTTTAATAAGGACAACTGATCCTTGTGAGACGGGTTGTTCCATTAGGAATCTTGTTTTTTGTCTTATTTTCGATTATGGTTTATTTCCTGTGTTCTGTTCCTCATTTAGTTTAGCTTGCCCCGCCCACTCACACCTGTTCTCTGTCTCATTATGCTCATTATGCCCTGTTCTACTGGTCAGCCTTTGTCTATCCCCTCTGTCTTCCTCTCACCTGTTCGCCATTATGTGTTCATACACCTTGTCTGGTCCTCTTCAATGGTTATTTTGGTTGTGATTAGCTTGCTGCCACGTCAGCATTTTGTTTAAAGCTTTTATGTTCTACTTGAGCTCCTTGTGTGCAAGTCTGCATGTCCTGGGTTCAAACCCGAAGACCGGTGGGACTGACAAACCTGTTAATGTTAGTTTGTTAGTTAGCTGTTAGCAACTTTAAAGTTAGCAAAGCATAATTTAGCAGAAGGTGATAATAACAGCTAATCACTAACTGCTAAGACAACCATCTATCTTGAATTCTGAACTCTCCAACTTTTGACAAGGAATTCCCACTGGAGGGGGTGTTGCAATTTAAATTTACAACGTGTGAGTGGGAAATTCCCACTTACATGTATGCCATAGCAAAAGTAGCTAAGACCTTTGCCTTGAACTCTGTGCACCACCAACCTAGAAGTGAGATTCTGTCATTTCGCTGGAAAAATAATCAACTATGGAGGTTTAGTTTTCAGTCAACACTGACTTTAAAGCAACATGCTTATTCTAAGACATTAATAAACCTTTTAAGCTCTCGTGGACCATATAAAATGTTGTGGCAGGCCACATTTGGCCCACGGGCCTTGAGTTTGACACGTGTTTTAGCAGATCTAACCACTTCAGTAAAGTAATAACATATTTTCTGGTATCATGTCATCATCAAAACACTTTTAGTTCATCAAATTAGGAATCTCACCCTTATTGCACCCATATTAGGGAGTAATTGTGCTGCTTCAGTAACTCGAACACCGGTGCTCGGCACGACCGTTTCCATGCTTTGGAAACTCACCAGTTAGCTTAATTATCTTGGAAACGGTAAGTTAGAGTCACTTGCTCTGAATGATAAATCTGATACATTAACGATTCCAAATCTCCCCCAAAGGTTTGCAGGGTTGTTTTCTGTCCCGGAATTCCTCGTCTTCCTGGCCCGCCAGGAGCAAGATACGTGATATTTGGCTGCGGAGCGATGACGGGAGTGTTGACGAGCTGGATTAGAGCTAAAAGAGGTTATCTAAGCTGGCGGCTGCGAATATCGCCGCCATTGTCAGGACAAATAAATACTCAACAGCTGAAGAATGTGTGTGGCCTTGTGGGTAAACCAGCTCACCCTAACTGTCACCGAGCTGAAAATCTACAAATCCTACAGCGAAACAAAGCACCCAGCTGACTGAATCTTTTTCCTGTTAACATTTAGAAGTAAAAATTTCTGTTTAAATGACAAAACCTCAAACCGGGAGGTGATATTTCATGTTTTAATGGACTGGATGTTATCGGAGCCCCCCCAGTCTTTTCTCGGGAGGCTCTGATACGTGCAGCCTGATCCTGTTACCTTCAAACTCTGCTGAAGCAATTGAGGCCGTTGCAGGAAAAGGAAAAGAGGCAAGCGAGTAAACACAGCGTGGAATCTTTTTAAACCCCCACGTCTAATTTTAAATGGGCTTTTTGTTGTGATGAGACCTCCCAAAGTTATGTGTGCTTAAGGAGTCAGAGCCAGGGGAATAATTTCCCTCAGACAGGTATTTTATGCACAAATTAAAGTCACAATTTTGTCTCATACTGATGGTAAACATGTCCTTAAATAAAAATAAATATATATATTCTAAACAAATTTTGTGACACCTGTCTTTCTCAATCTTCCTCTTTTATTATGTCCACCTGTCTGATTTCGCCATATTTGTTTACGATCAGCCTATTGTAGGTTAAGCTTGAGTCGGTCAAGTGCTTTGTTTACACTGAGTGCATACCTGCATTTCAAAATTACATATAAATCTACTGGAGTAAATGTTTTCAAACTGCACCATTTATTGTAGCTCAGGATCTACACTTATTTCCAGTGGTGGGCACAGCTAACCAAAAAGTTAGCTTCACTCACCACTAAATCACTAAACAAATTACAAAATTAGCAGAAGCTAATGCTTACCGCTAAGACGACTGCCACATGATAACGTTAGTTTTCTATCAGTTTAATTTAAAGATGGGCGGGATCATCTTTGGCAAATCGGCCAATCCAAACCAGAGATATACTTCTGTCAGACTTACTTACTTTCAGTTGAACCCTTTCAGAATAAAAACATTTCTTATATCGAGTTTGTATTTTTTAAATTGCAATTTGAAGTTAGTCAAACAACAAATAGCAATTTTTTTCTCTATCATATATATTTGTAGTAAAATGTTGTGCTTGTTTTAGCCCTGTTAAAAGTTATTTTATTTCTTTTTAAAGCTCTTATTTTGAAGTTTAGACACACGGTGCTTGACACATCCAGCACTGCTTTTAAGAGGGGATTCTTTTTTTAAATTCAGGATAAATTACAAGTTTTATACTTGTGAATTTTTTAGTGGACTTAAAATAAGCAGAACTGAATTTAGCAGAAGCTAATTGGTCTGCTAACAGTTTCCAAAGCTAGCAAAAAAAAAGTGCTAATCTGCTAAATGAGAAGCAACTTCTGCTATTAGTGGATCAGTGGAACTCTGTCCACCACCGCTTATTTCATATTTTGCACTGAGCACCTTTAAGTGATTTTAGTTTAATTATTACAGTTTATTTTAGTTATAATTAATTTTATTATTTTACAGTGATTAATTAAGCTTATAATTTAGCTGTTGGGACAAGGTTTGCAGCTTTCAAAGAAGAATCTAGAAGGAGGAGAATCGTTTCAAGAGGCCATCAGATTAAAAACATTTGGTTGATATAAAGATTTACACAAAAATACAATAACGTTATTCTTTAATTGCTTATTTACTAAAGCTGTACCTGCTTTTTACCAGTCTGCTGCTGGAGATCTTCATCAAAATGATCTAATAATATTAGTGTTTTGAATATGGTTTAAATGTGACACACACATTCCACCTCTCCCTGCCAAGATGCCGTCAAACTAAACACAAATCAGGCGCTGGTTTTGGTTTTAGTTTAGCCCCTCCATCATTTGACCCGTGAGTATTTATAAACAACCTAATTTTAAAAATGATGCAATATCAGATTGACATGAAACATTTGGGCTGATTTATGTGCAAATTGCTCAGATTGTTGCAGGTTTTTCCCACAGTCTTAGTCAAGTTGATGCTTTAAAAATATGAAGTTGCATTAAATGGTCCCGTCCGGCAGCTGCTCTGGACCACCAGCAGAAAGACCCTCAAGTTAAAACCACATTCCCTTCATTCCCTGCTTCCTATTGGATCCCTGTTCGAGTCATTTTGTGTTTTTGCGGTTTGAAACGTCGGGCTCTCTCTGCTCTTGTGTTTATCTCATATGAGCACAGCTCTAAAAATACCCAGATGCCCTTGTACTGATGATGGGAGTGTCCTGCTGGATGCTGAGGGTCTTAACCTCGAGTCTGGGGGAGCCAGACGCACCCAAGCTTCTCTGGAGATCTGGTACCGGAATAAAAAATTAACAGGTAAGAGCTGCAAAACGTTTTCCTTTTAAAATCTGTGTTCTATACTGATTTTGACCACTGGTAAAAAAATAGTATTATAATAACATACTCAAGTACTACTACACAGGTAAAAGTAAAACATAAAAGATTTGCTTCAAGTAAAAGTGACTTTTTTTTTTACAGCACAAATGTTTTTAAGTTTGATGGATGGAGGACAACTGGACTTTTTTCAGCTTGACTCAAAATTAAGAGTTACTTGAAAAAGTTGCTTTATGTTGCTTTGTGTTTTTTTTTATTCACGTAAGAATAAATTATTTCAAATGGAAGAAATGAACTGCATGAGAGGCGAAGAGGAAGATGAAGAGGAGGAAGACAACTGTGTTGAGGAAAATAAAAAGACAGAAAAGGGTAACTTAAACCACCTTAGTTCAATGTTTTAATTTGAGTTTCAGTTTTAAAAAAATGGTTTTATTTTTGTGATTTCCAGAGGAACCAGCTGCTGAGAAGCAACAAAAACCATTCTGGTCTCCGTGTTTTTACTCCAGAGCAGGAAAAGAGGTTTACAGCTACGTCGGTGAGAAGATCACCATCGAAGAGGGTCTGGACTCGTTCGCAGGCATGATATGGCCCGCGGTGAGTGGTGCCGGTTGATTCTAAACCTTGGAATTTTTGTACAGAAAAGTGGAAGCATGTCAAACTCGCTGCCTTTCACTGAAGGCCGTCTGAGCTTTATGTTTGTAATTACCTTCGTTTTGTATTTAACTTTGACTAAACAAAAAACGTCACATTCATGAGGACTACTAACAATAACAGCTCAATGTGGTATTTCATGCATAGAAACAGCGTTTTAACATGTCCTCTTATAAAGACTAAAAGTACTACATGCACAACTGACTGTGAAATAAATACAGAAATACTATTAAAAGTAAAAGAGTTTTACTCACTGTTTAGTTGTGAGTAGCTGCAGTCTGTAAATATGATCTCCCACTTTCTGACAGGGATTTCCCACTTGAGGGGCACTCCAGTTTAAATTTACAACTTGTAAATAGAAAATTCCCACTTCCCAGTAGAATTGGGCTGCAGCACAAATGCAACAATATGGAGATTTTACACAGAATTTTGCTGGCTACTGGCTCTTTTTGCAGATCCACCTGGTGGTGGGATGCTGTCATTTTGTGGGTAAATTATTTCGACATGCATTGTGGGAGATGTAGTTTATGATCAATGCTGGCTTTAAAGCAGCTTATTTTAAGACATTAATACATCTTTGAAGCTCTCATGAACCACAAAAAACTTCATAGTGAGACACATTTGGCCCGCGGGCCTTAAGTTTGACACATAGTCCATTTATTATTCAGTTTTTATTATATTCCTTTGTTAAACGTCTTTAAAGTTGTAACATGATGGTAGGAAAGTGCATGCAGAGGGCCATGGCTGAGACACCAACAGAACCACATCATCTGCATAAAGCAGAAACAAGACCCTAATGTTCCCAAACCAAACACCATCCTCTTCACTACTGCGCCTTGAGATCTTATTCATGAACACCACAAACAGGACCAGAGACCAGAACCACAGCCCTGACCAAACTGCACTGAGAATGAGCTCGACTCGTGATTTGTCTGAAAAGTTCTGATGCTAAATGTGAAAACTGACTGCAGCTGCAATGTTGCCTCCAGGCTCTGGCTCTCTGTCACTACCTCGACACTCATCGGGACCGCTGGAGTCTTGTGGACAAAGCCGTCCTGGAGATCGGCGCAGGAACTGGACTTCTGTCCATCGTTGCAGCGCTCCTCGGTGGGTAAAGAACACACAAATCCGCCCTCGTTGGCGGTGAACAGTCGTAACTGGTTTCTGTGATTTCAGGAGGCTGGGTCACCGCCACAGACCTTCCAGAAGTCCTGAACAACACCAGGGCCAACTTGAGCAGGAACACCAGGGGCCGGTGCCGACACACCCCGCAGGTGGCAGCTCTGACCTGGGGCCAGGACCTGGAGCACGCCTACCCTTCCTCCGTCTATAGGTACGACTACGTTCTGGCTGCTGACGTGGTCTACCACCACGACTTCCTGGACGAGCTCCTGGTCACCATGAAGCACTTTTGCAGACCGGGAACCACCATGATGTGGGCCAACAAGGTCCGGTTTGGGTCAGATCTGGTTTTCACAGAGAACTTCCACAAGTCCTTCCACACAAGTTTACTGGCTGAAGATGGAGAGGTGAAGATCTTCATGGCGACGAGTAGAGAGGGAGGCGACGTAACGAACTGATCCAAAGACTGCAGGATCAAGGACTAAAGGATGGTGACTGCTTTTAAATATTTTGTTTATTTATTTGAAGTCAAAGAGTAGGATTAAGGAAGTCTTCTTGGACTCTATGGCGTCACTATCATCTGCTCAGTTTTATCTTCAAACTAGATTCAGGCGGTTGTTCCAGGCCGACTCACTAGATCCATAAGAAAACTTAAAGCTGATATCACTCCTTGAGGGAATGAATATCATCCGCCGCTTTTCAATACCAAACTTTCAGACTGAGATAATCGTGAGAATTAACGACGTAGAAGCTGACTCAGTTACAATCACGCCAGGTTTGAGCTCAATATCTGTATTTTTGTTTGTTTTGGCTAAAGAGGATTAGCTTTGGCAGCCATGAATTGGTACGACTCCAAAACTCAATCAGCTGTTTTCGTACATCCAGTGATTACTTTGAGCGTTTCATTCAAATCCATCCACTGGTTTGTGGTATATTTCGCTAACAGACAGCAGTTGACTCCGGTAGTTAACAGTCAAATTTTGGAACTGGACCAGCTCACTAGAGTCTTTGAGGGGTCATGGGAGTTCGCTAATCCAGTCTACATGCGTTTTGTGGATTTGGAGAAGGTGTTCAACCATGTTCCTCGAGGTACACTGGGGGTTGCTAGGGATTATGGGTAATTTGTTACAAGCCATTCAGTCCTTATATAATTGGCGCGAGTTTGGTAGGATATGGTTAATTAGCCGTGGCGGCCATCTTGAATCAGATTGACTAATTGTTAATCAGTTGCATCCATTCGTTTGTTATTGGGAATTTCATTAAAACCCATCCACTGGTACAGGAGATATTTTGCTGACACAAAATTTGATTACACACTTTTCACTGGTCGTTTTTGGTCTACTGAGTTTTCCAAATGTGACTCTTATTTGTTTTGAACCAAAATTGTCAACAAATTGCAAAAAAAGTCGGCAGCTTTTCTTTTTGATAATGTTTTTAAGCATAATTAATTGTTTTTTGATGTTTGTATTATTTGATAACTGTATTTTACAAAGTCTGTATCGGTTTTTGTAACATTTTGGCTCCTAAATATCAATACATACAAGTCGATACAAATCTTTTCATTTGGTGTACTTACTTTATGCTTAAGTTTGTGGTTTTTATTCCACGTGACAAAAGCACCGAATATTTTCACCAGCAGCAGCTCAGGTTTTGATGATCAGGGGAGGAATTAAAATAAGACTAAACATTTCTTTAAAGTATCTATGGCTATAAATACAGCCAATCCACACGAACATTCCTGAAATCTTTTCCTGACGACGGTGGAGTGACAGCAACAGATATGAGAAACAGGATGTCAGAGGTCGAAGGTCAGGTCCTGTGGTGGGGAATTAAAGCCATTTTTAGAGACGGTCATTAGGAACAGTTGCTGCAGAGGATGTTTAAATAAAAACGTTTAGTTGATCGGGTCCTGGGTTGTCCTGAGGTCCAGGCCGGTCCACAGAAGTGATCGAGTCTTTGCTTGTCCCGAGGTCCAGGCCGGTTCACAGAAGTGATCGAGTCTTGGGTTGTCTCGAGGTCCAGGCCGGTTCACAGAAGTGATTGAGGCTTGGGTTGTCTCGAGGTCCAGGCCGGTTCACAGAAGTGATCGAGTCTTGGGTTGTCCTGAGGTCCAGGCCGGTCCACAGAAGTGATTGAGGCTTGGGTTGTCTCGAGGTCCAGGCCGGTCCACAGAAGTGATTGAGGCTTGGGTTGTCTCGAGGTCCAGGCCGGTTCACAGAAGTGATCGAGTCTTGGGTTGTCCTG
>JARVJO010000431.1:24086298-24111576 GCA_031762555.1 Cynodonichthys magdalenae | reverse complement strand
TAATAAAACATTTCTTGATATTTTTATTAAAAATGAAATGTTTATCCATCAGGTTTAATCTGAGTTTTATGGTCTGTTCAAGACTTTTACATTAGTTGGATTGTTGGAAAATGTTTCAGCTGTTTTTAAGGGTTTTCAAACTTTTGTCCTATATTTTGACTTTAAACTAGTTTTAAACTGATTTCTGTGTAAACACTCACTGCTTTCAATGGTTAATCTGGTTCCAGGCCCAAAGAAGATCTTATATCCACCAGCATCATTCACACAGTACCGGGCTTCAGAACAGAATCTGAGCTGAGCCCAACTGAACCAAACAGGTCCAAACATATTTATTATTTAATATTTGATGGGTTTGACCATAAAAAACTGATCTGTCAATCAAATGAAATACAATATAAATAATAATTTATGTGAAACAAAATCTATTTTATGTTTCTTTAAATAAATAATACCCGTTATTAAAAACAATAACTATAAAAATATTTGAAAACTTACGAAGTTCAACATTTAGTTTTGTTCCTTTTCCAAAGATGATTCTGTTTGCAGCTCCAACATTCACACAACAACAAACTCTGCAGCAACAACCTTTTATCTGGTTCAGCTTATTAATAAATCAAATATTAATGTTTTTTTCAAGTGAAATATTTCTGTTAGATGAATTTTTCAGACATTTGATGATAAATCAGCACCAACTTTGTTGAGTTTTATTTCTACAATTTTTATAAATATTTTAGTAATATTAATATTTTAGTAATTGATAACATTCAAAATAAATTAAATCAGTGAGTGTTTTTTAAATGATAATTCATCCTGATAAAACTCAAAGTTTAAACTGTTTTAGTTTATCAAAAAAGTTTTCGGGCCATTCAACATGGAGCTTCTAATATTATCTCTGGTCTTAATAAATACAGAATCTCTGGTTTTGTAATAAAAATGTGTTCTTACTGGTTTTATAATAAATATTTAATATTACTGGTTTTTTAATAAAAAGTTAATCTTACTGGTTTTGTAATAAACATATATTGTTACTGGTTTTGTAATAAACACGCATTCTTAATGTTTTTGTAATAAACATGTAATCTTACTGGATTCAATGGTTAATCTGGTTCCAGGTCCAAAGAAGATCTTAACTCCACCAGCAGCATTCACACAGTACCGGGCTCCAGAACAGAATCTGAGCTGAGCCCAACTGAACCAAACAGGTCCAAACATATTTATTATTTATTATTTTATGATCCTGACAAGAAGAAACTGATCTGTCAATCAATTTAAAGACCACCTATCATGCAAATACACATTGTAGTTGTTCAGTACATTTTGAAGACCAGAAAGGATTTAAAAACTAAAAAACTTACTTGTTTGAATTTTTAGACTGGACCCAGAACCAAAGATGAGCTTATTGGCAGTATTCACACAACAAGATGCTCCACAACAAGAACTGATCCAAACAAAACCAAACCTTAGGATTAAAACTGAGTTAACTGAACCAGACTAAAGGATTAAAACTGAGATAAACTGAACCAGACTTCAGGATTAAAACTGAGATTAACTTAACCAAACTTCAGGTTTAAAACTGAGATAAATTGAACCAGACTTCAGGATTAAAACTGAGATTAACTTAACCAAACTTCAGGTTTAAAACTGAGATAAACTGAACCAGACTTCATGTTTAAAACTGAGATAAATTGAACCAGACTTCATGTTTAAAACTGAGATAAACTGAACCAAACTTCAGGTTTAAAACTGAGATAAACTGAACCAGACTTCAGGTTTAAAACTGAGATAAACTGAACCAGACTTCAGGTTTAAAACTGAGATAAATTGAACCAGACTTCATGTTTAAAACTGAGATAAACTGAACCAAACTTCAGGTTTAAAACTGAGATAAACTGAACCAGACTTCATGTTTAAAACTGAGATAAATTGAACCAGACTTCAGGATTAAAACTGAGATAAACTGAACCAGACTTCATGTTTAAAACTGAGAAAAACTGAACCAGACTTCAGGTTTAAAACTGAGATAAACTGAACCAGACTTCATGTTTAAAACTGAGATAAACTGAACCAGACTTCATGTTTAAAACTGAGATAAACTGAACCAGACTTCAGGTTTAAAACTGAGATAAACTGAACCAGACTTCATGTTTAAAACTGAGATAAATTGAACCAGACTTCATGTTTAAAACTGAGATAAACTGAACCAGACTTTAGGTTTAAAACTGAGATAAATTGAACCAGACTTCAGGATTAAAACTGAGATAAACTGAACCAGACCTAATAACTTGAACATTTTTCACTGAAGTAAAGCAGAAACTAAATATTTAAAATTGTAGTGAAATCAGTTATTTTTTATTAAATTAAATCAATATTTTTAGAACTTACTGGGTTCGATGGTTAATCTGGTTCCGGATCCAAAGTACAATCTTTGGGTTCCGTCATTCACACAGCCTGAAGCTTTAGAACATAAACTGAAACTGGATCAGACTCTGGTTCTTTAGATTTTTATTTGTTTCACGTTAAGGAGAAAAAGTTTGATGAATCATTTCTGATTTTATCTTTAGATTTAATAAATGTAAACAACAAAAATTAGTTTTATGAGTTTCTGAGTTTTTGTTATAGGGAAGCTGAGCGTCACCAACTGCATCAATAAATATTAAAGTTTATAAATTGTGAAAACTTTTAACATTTGAATTTTGGATACCATCTGAATTTACTAGATTAGTCCTGGTTCTGGTTCTGGTCCTGGATCCCAGTTTCAGAACACGAACTGAATATTCTTTATCAAACATTAGTGATTCACAGTTAACCCTTAATCATTTCATTTTTTTCTCTTTAGTTTGAAGAAAAGGAAAAAAATTAAGTCTTTTAATAAAATCTGATAAATAAAATAAATTCATCTGAAGAACCAAAAAATAAAATCTGTTTTTTTATGAACAGAACTTACTGGTTTCAATGATTAGTCTGGTTCCAGCTCCAAAGAATAGTCTGTACCCATCATTCACACAGCATGAATCTTCAGGACATAAACTGGACCAGACTCCATTCAGTAAATCCCTGTTTTTACATTTATTAATTTGTGGTCAGTCAGTGATAAATATAACTACATCATAAATCCTGTAAATATTTCTAAACATTTAATTTTAATAATACAAAAATAAAAACAATCCAGATTTTTGTCTTTAGGGTTGATTGAGACTAAAGTTTGGGTTCCTTGAAGTATTTTTACTGTATTGTTGTGGAAAACTGTTTCTTATCTGTTACTCACTTGTTTCAACAGTTAGTCTGGTTCCAGCTCCAAAAATTAGCCTGTTCCCAGCATTCACACAGCATGAAGCTTCAGGACATAAACTGGACCAGACTCCATTCAGAAAATCCCTGTTTTTACATTATTTAATTTGTGGTCAGTCAGTGATAAATATAACTACATCACAAATCCTGTAAATATTTCTAAACATTTAATTAAAAAAAAATAAAAATAAAAATAATCCAGATTTTTGTCTTTAGGGTTGATTGAGACTAAAGTTTAGGTTCCTTGAAGTATTTTTACTGTATTGTTGTGGAAAACTGTTTCTTATCTGTTACTCACTTGTTTCAACAGTTAGTCTGGTTCCAGCTCCAAAGATTAGCCTGTTCCCAGTATTCACACAGCATGAAGCTTCAGAACATAAACTGGACCAGACTCCATTCAGAAAATCTTTGCTTTGACATTTATAAAGTCAAATTATCAAATAACAAATGTAAATCATAGATTCTGTAAATATTTTAATAACTTGGATTAATTTCCTTTCTGTCAAAAATGTTGTTTGATACTAAACATTTTGTGTTCTTTTAAGCATTTTTAAACTTTTTCTATTATTTTGCGTGGAAATACTTTTAAAAGTTTCTGAACCATTACTCACTGGTTTGAACAGTTAATCTGGTTCCAGCTCCGAACATCAACTTGTTCACATTAACTCCAGATGTCACACAACATGAAGCTTCAGAACATAAACTGAGCAGCTTCAATTCAAACCAGACTCCATTTATAAAATCAAGGATTTTACATCTTCCAGACACAAATCGAAAATTATAAGTTAAAGATATAATGTTTCTAAAATAAATTTATTTCTTGGACAAAATCATCAACACTTGTTTATTTTAAATGTTTTAAAGATCTGTTTTAGTGTAAGTTTGTTAACAAGTTGAAATAATTAATAACAAAATTTTAATAATCTGATTCTTACTGGTTTCGATGGTTAATTTGGTCCCAGCTCCAAAGATTATCTTGTACCCAACATTCACACAGCATGAAGCTGCACAACACTAACTCAGATTTAAACTTAAATTAAAGAATCAAAGTTTTCAGCCTATTTTTCAAAAATAAATTCATGTTTTTCAAAACAAGTTCTGTATTTCATATTGTTTTATTTCAGTTTCTTTAATAAATTGATTTTAGGGTTTAGATAAAGTTTAAACACAGAAAACATTTATTTAAAGATAAAAAGTTTTAAATACAAAACTAGTTTTTCTCTGTCTACAAGGTTGTTTAATATATTTTATGTTAATTTAACCATTTTTAACCATTTTTTACAAAATTTCCACGTGTAAATCAGTGAAAACCTGACTGTGAAATTTGATTTATTTATAATATATATATTTTACATTTTTTAAGTGAAACTGATTTGTTACTCACTGGTTTGAACAGTTAATCTGGTTCCAACTCCAAAGATAATCTTTAATCCTCCTCCAGTTTTCACACAACATGAAGCTCCAGAACATAAACTCAAGTCATTAAATAATCAAAGTAAATCATAAATTCTGTAAATATTTTTAAAGTAGTTTTTGCATGATCATTTTTTTCATATAAAAGGTTGTTTGATACGAAATGTTTGTAGGTTTTTAAAGTGTTTTAAAACATTTTTACTGTATTTTTGTGTCAATCTGTGAAATGTTCCTGATCAGTTACTCACTGGTTTGAACAGTTAATCTGGTTCCAGATCCAAAGATCATCTTAGCTCCAGATGTCACACAACATGAAGCTCCAGAACATAAACTGAACTTAAACTTTAACCAGACTCCATTCAGAAATCACAGCTTTTACATTTATGAAGTCAAGTCATTAAATATAATTTTCATCTACAAGATTGTTTGATACTAAAATTTGTAGGTTTTTAAAATATTTTTTAACATTATTACTGTGTTTTTGTGTCAATCTGTCTCAATCTGAAATGTTACTGATCTGTTACTCACTGGTTTGAACAGTTAATCTGGTTCCAGATCCAAAGATTATTTTGTTCCAATCAACTCCAGATTTCACACAACATGAAGCTCCAGAACAGAAACTGAGCTGCTTCAACTCAAGCCAGACTCCATTTATAAAACCATGGTTTTTACATCATCCAGACACTAAATGACCATTTTAAATTAAAGATAATATGAATAAAAATGGAATAATTGTAAAATCAACAAGTTTTTTATTTTGAGTGTTTTAAAATATTTGTTTGTATAAATTTGTTAATTAGTTAAAACAAATCATAGTAAAATGTTAATAATCGGATTCTTACTGGTTTCAATGGTTAATCTGGTTCCAGCTCCAAAGATAATCTTTCTCGTGTTTCCAGTCACACAACATGAAGCTTCTGAACATAAACTGAACCAGACTCCATTCAGAAAACAAGCATTTTTACATCTTCAGGTTCAAATAAAAATGTAATTTAGAAACTAAAAGTTATTTTTAAATAGGCTGTTTAAAAACATATTTTGTGTTTTTTTTAACCTGTAAAGTTGTTTGACAGTAAAGTATTTTTTGTATTAATTTGATTTAATCTTCAGATTACAGTTTTTTAACCCGTTACTCACTGGTTTTGATGGTTAATCTGGTTCCAGCTCCGAACATCAACTTTCTTGTGTTTTCATTCACACAACATGAAGCAGTGCGACACAAACTCAGCTTCAAACTTTAAAAATGTTTGTTCAATAATGAATTCATGTTTTTAATAAAAAGTTCAGTATTTTACAATGTTTTAATTGTTTTTATTTAAGAGTTTTAGTGTTTGAATAAAGTTTAAACAGAAACTGTTTGTTTAGAAATAAAATCAAACATTTAAGATTTTTCATTAAATAAAATCAGAGTAAATTTAAAGTGTTTAACTACTAATATAATGAATTATATATGTATTATTTTAGTAAATTCTGTGCAAATAAATCATGGATTAATGTAATTAGCACAAAATAATCTACAGAAATGTATCAAACATCAGAGAGTCTGTCAAAAAGTTGATATTTTAATATTCTTAATAATAATACTCACTGGTTTGAACAGTTAATCTGGTTCCAGCTCCAAAGATCATCTTATCTAATCCTGAAGTTTTCACACAACATGAAGCTCCAGAACATAAACTCAACTTCTGCTTCAACCAGACTCCATTCAGAAAATCACTGTTTTTACATTTACATCAGTCCATTAAAATATAAACATAAATTCTGTGAACACTTTTACATTTTTAAACACACAACTAGTTTGACAAAAAATATTTAGTTTTGTTTTTGTCTACAAAGTAGTTTGATTCGAAAACATTCAGAAACCAGAATTTGTATTATATAAAGTCAAAACATTAAATAATAGAAGAAAAATATTTGATAGTGGAAATATTTTAATACATAACTAATTTTCACTTCAGGTTGGTTTGATACTAAAATGTTATGTTATGTATAATTTTAAGAATTTGTGAACATTTTACTGTGTTTTTATTTTTACTTTAAAATATTTCTGATCTGTTACTCACTGGTTTGAACAGTTAATCTGGTTCCAGCTCCAAAGGTGATCTTATTCTGATATCCAGTTCCAGTCACACAATGTTCATCTTTATAACACAAACTAAACTTCTGCTTTAACCAGACTCCATTAAGAAAATCACTGTTTTTACATCTGTACCATCAGGACAGAAGATGATTAAAACCATAAAGTTTAACATTTTCCATTAAATATTGAAATATTTTACAACTATCAGCCCAGTATGATATGTAAATAATGTAAATAATCTTATTAATAATCTTAATAATAATAATCTTAATAAACTTTTTTCAACACTAGTTTCTCAACAAAATTCGGGTCATTTTCAGCGTATTTTTGTGTAAATCTGTAAAATACTTTTAAATGTTTCTGATTCATTACTCACTGGTTTGAACAGTTAATGTGGTTCCAGGTCCAAACAACAACTTGTTCCGATCAGAACCAGTCACACAGAAAGTATCTCCAGAACATAAACTGAACTTCTGCTTCAACCAGACTCCATTCAGAAAATCGCTGTTTTTACATTTATAAAGTCAAATCATTAAGTAACCAAAGTAAATCATAAATTCTAATATACATTAAATAATAAAATCAGAAATATTATCAAAACATAACTTTTTTTACATGATGGTTTTAATGTTTGATACTATAGGTTTATGTTCTTTAGGTGTTTTATACATATTTTTGGAAATTTGTGTAAATCTGGGAAATACATTTAAAATACTTCTGATCAGTTACTCACTGGTTTGAACAGTTAATCTGGTTCCAGCTCCAAAGATCATCTTCTGACCTCCAGAATACACACAACATGAAGCTCCAGAACATAAACTGAACCAGACTCCATTCAGAAAATCAAGGTTTTTACATTTAATTTTTTATATTTTACATTTATAAAGTCAAGTCATTAAATAATCAAAAGTAAATCATAAATTCTGTAAATATTTTGAGAAGTAGTTTTTGCATATCTGAATCCTTTTTTTCATCTACAAGATTGTTTGATACTTAAAGTTTGTAGGTTTTCAAAGTATTTTTTTAAACATTTTTACTGTATTTTTGTGTAAATCTGTGAAATACTTTTAAAGTGTTTTGATGTGTTACTCACTGGATTGAACAGTTAATCTGGTTCCAGCTCCAAAGATCATCTTACTTAGTCCACCAGTATTCACACAACATGAAGCTCCAGAACATAAACTGAACCAGACTCCATTCAGAAAATCACTATTTTTATATTTAGAGCATCAAGAGAGTTATAATAAATAAATCATAAATTCTGTAAATATTTTTACATTTTAAACATTAGACTAATTTATCATCATGACTCTGATCAGTATTTGTTTTTTCTTTATGACTGTTTGACACAATAATTTGGAGTCTTTCAGTTATTTTTATACATTGTTACTGTTTGTTGTGTAAATATATTTAAAAAGTATCAGAATCATTACTCACTGGATTGAACAGTTAATGTGGTTCCAGGTCCAAACAACAACTTGTTCCAATCAGAACCAGTCACACAATAAGGATCTCCAGAACATAAACTGAACTCAACCAGACTCCATTCAGAAAATCACTGTTTTTACATGTGATCTACTAGTGACTGATAAAAATACATCATGAAACATGGAAATATTTGTATATTTTTAAACATTAAACAGGTTTTACCAAATTATCCAGAACATTTTTTTGTCTATTTGCTTGTTTGAGGCTCTAGTTTGAGTTATCTGAAGTATTTTTACTGTCGTGTTTAATTTGTGAAACTCTTTGATCAAAATCCTGTGTTAAAATCAGTACTTTGAAATTTAAGCATTTTAGTGTAAATTTGTTAAACGAATGAAATAAATGATAGTAAAATGTTAATAATCTGATTCTTACTGGTTTCGATGGTTAATCTGGTTCCAGCTCCAAATATCATCTTGTTTGTGTTTCCATTCACACAACATGAAGCTCCAGAACATAAACTGAACCAGACTCCATTTAGAAAATAACAGTTTTTACATTTAAAAAAATTGAATCAATAAATATTCAAAATAAATCATAAATTCTGCAAAATATTTTGATAAGTAGTTTTTGCATAATTTTGATCAGTTTTCTTCATCTACAAGATTGTTTGATACTAAATGTTTTTTTTTTTATAATTCTAAAATTGTTTACAGTATTTTTGTGTAAATCTGTGAAATACTTTTAAATGTTTCTGATTCATTACTCACTGGTTTGAACAGTTAATGTGGTTCCAGGTCCAAAGAACAACTTGTTCTGATCAGAACCAGTCACACAGAAAGTATCTCCAGAGCATAAACTGAACTTCAACCAGACTCCATTCACGAAATCACTTTTTAAATTTTAGTCATTCATTATTATGTAAAAACATTTAGATTTTTAAATAATACAGCCGGAGTTTTATCAGTTTTATTTTTGTCTTTAAGGTTGTTTGACTATGAAATTTGATTTATTTATAATATAAATATTTTACATTTTTTAAGTGAAACTGATTTGTTACTCACTGGTTTGAACAGTTAATCTGGTTCCAACTCCAAATATCATCTTATATCCTCCTCCAGATGTCACACAACATGAAGCTCCAGAACATAAACTCAACTATAACTCCAACCAGACTCCATTCAGATAATCACTGTTTTTACATTTATAAACTCAGTCAATATTATGTAAAAACATTTAGATTTTTAAATAATAAACTAGTAACAGCACAAGTTTGATCTGTTTTATTTTTGTCTTTAAGGTCGCTTGATTCTGACATTAGGTTCTTAGAAGTATTTTAAAATATTTTACATTTATTTGTGTGAAACTGGTTCTTTACTCACTGGTTTGAACAGTTAATCTGGTTCCGGCTCCAAAGATGATCTTCTTTACTCCAGTATTCACACATCATGAAGCTCCAGAACATAAACTGAACCAGACTCATCTACAAGGTTGTTTGATGCTAAACGTTTGTGGGAAATTTAAAAAATATTTCTTTACATTTTTACTGTACTTATGTGTAAATCTAGGAAATATTTACTTAAATAGTGTTTTTGATCTTTTACTCACTGGTTTGAACAGTTAATCTGGTTCCAGATCCAAATATCCTCTTGTTCTGATTAGCACCAGTCACACAATATTCATCTCCATTACGGAAACTTAACTTTAACTTTAACCAGACTCCATTCAAAAAAGTCTGCATTTTTACATTTGTTCAACTAGTGACTAATAAAATACATCATGAAACATGTAAATATTTGTATATTTTTAAACATTAAACTGGTTTTACCAAATTATCCAGAACAGTTTTCTGTCTCTTTGCTTGTTTGAGGCTTTAGTTTGAGTTATCTGAAGTATTTATATTTTTCCAGTTTAATCTGTGCAACTCTTTGATCAAAATCCTGTGTTAAAATCAGTACTTTAAAATGTAAGTATTTAAGTATAAATTTGTTAAACAGATGAAATAAATTATAGTAAAATGTTAATAATCTGATTCTTACTGGTTTCGATGGTTAATCTGGTTCCAGCTCCAAATATCACCTTGTTTGTGTTTCCATTCACACAACATGAAGCTCCAGAACATAAACTGAACCAGACTCCATTTAGAAAATCACTGTTTTTACATTTACAAAGTCAAATGAATATATATTTTAAAAATGTATCAAATATCAAAACAGAACAAGTTTTATGTGATATGGATAATTTTCCTTTTGTGGAAAATGCTGTTTGATACTATAGATTTATGTTAGTTAGGCATTTTAAACATTGTGTAAATCTGTAAAATATTTTTAAAGTGTTTTGATGTGTTACTCACTGGATTGAACGGTTAATCTGGTTCCTGCTCCGAATATGATCTTGTAAGCATTAACTCCAGTATTCACACAACATGAAGCTCCAGAACATAAACTGAACTTCTGCTTCAACCAGAGTCCATTCAGAAAATCACTGTTTTTACATCAATAAAGTCAAGTCATTAAATAACTTTTATCCTTTTCTTTTTGCCAACAAAGCTGTTTGATACCAATAGTTTTTTAATCATATTAAATATATATTTTTTATGTGTTTGTGTAGATCTGGGAAATACTTTAAAAATGTTTTCTGAACTGTTACTCACTGGTTTGAACGGTTAATCTGGTTCCAGCTCCAAACATCATCTTGTTCTGATTAACTCCAGTTTTCACACAACATGAAGCTCCAGAACAAAAACTGAACCAGACTCTATTTAGAAAATTTACATTTAAAAAGTCAAATCAATAAGTAATCAGAGTAAATCATAATTTCTGTAAATATTTTAATAAGCAGTTACTGAACGATTTTGATCAGTTTTCTTCATCTACAAGATTGCTTGACTCAAAATAAATTGTCTATTTTTTAAATAATTCTAAAATTGTTTACTGTATTTATTTGTTAATCTGTGGAATACTTTTAAAATGGTTTTGATCTGTTACTCACTGGTTTGAACGGTTAATCTGGTTCCAGCTCCAAAGATCATCTTATTTAGTCCTGCATCATTCACACAACATAAAGCTCCAGAACATAAACTGAACCAGACTACATTCAGAAAACCACTATTTTAATATTTGCTTTACTAGTCATTGATAAAAATACATCAAGAAACATATTTATATTTTTATATTTTTAAACATTAAACTGGTTTTACCAAATTATCTAGAACAGCTTTTTGCTTGTTTGAGGCTTAAGTTTGAGTTAATTCACATTTTTATTTCCTTGATCAAAATGCTATGTTCAAATCAATACTTTAAAATTTATTTTAGTGTAAATTTGTTAAACTTTAGAAATAAATCTTAGTAAATACTTAATAATCCGATTCTTACTTGCTTCGATGGTTATTCTGGTTCCAGCTCCAAATATCATCTTTTCTCTGTTTCCAGTCACACAACATAAAGCTTCTGAACATAAACTGAACCAGACTCCATTCAGAAAATCATTAATTTTATATTTTTGACATCAGGACAGTAAATAATAAATCCTGTAAATATTTTTAAATTTTAAACATTAGACATCATGATTATGATGAGTTTTTGTTTTGTCTTTATTACTGTTTGACACAATAATTTGGATTCTTTCAGATATTTTTACACATTTTTACCGTATTTTTGTGTAAATATATTTAAAAAAGTATCTGATCTGTTACTCCCTGGCTTGAACAGTTAATCTGGTTCCTGGTCTGAATATGACCTTGTTCCAATCAGAACCAATCATGCATTATTATTGTCCATTACGTAAACTGAACTTTAACTTCAACCAGACTCCATTCAGAAAATCACTGATTTTACATTTGTTCTACTAAACATTGATAAAAATACATTATGAAACATGTAAATATTTTTATATTTTTAAACAATTAACTGGTTTTACTAAATTATCCAGAATAGTTTTCTGTCTCTTTGCTTGTTTGAGGCTTAAGTTTGAGTCGTTTGAAGTATTTTTATTTCTTTGATCAAAATCCTGTGTTAAAGTCAATATTTTAAAATTTATTTTAGTGTAATTTTTTTAATATTTTAAATAAATGATAGTAAAATGTAATAATCTGATTCTTACTGGTTTCGATGGTTAATCTGGTTCCAGCTCCAAATATCATCTTGTCTGTGTTTCTATTCACACAACATGAAGCTCCAGAACATAAACTGAACCAGACTCCATTCAGAAAAATCACTGTTTTTACATTTACAAGTCAAATAAAAATATATTTTAAAAATATATTAAATATTATCAAAACAGAACTAATTTTATGTTATATAGATAATTTTCTTTTTGTGAAAAATGCTGTTTGATATTATAGGTTTATGTTATTTAGGAATTTTAAACATTTTTGTGTAAATCTGTAAAATATTTTTAAAGTGTTTTGATGTGTTACTCACTGGATTGAACGGTTAATCTGGTTCCTGCTCCGAATATGATCTTATTTACTCCTGTAGTTTTCACACAACATGAAGCTCCAGAACATAAACTGAACCAGACTCCATTCACAAAATCACTGTTTTTACCTTTACAATGTAAAATTAATATTCAACAAAAATAAATTTATCTAAATTATTAAAACATCTCAAGTTTTACATTGTTTGATACCATAGATTTATTTTATTTAAACATTCTTCTTCTTTTGTATTTTTGTGTAAATCTGGAAAAAACATTAAAAAGGTTTTTGATCTGTTACTCACTGGTTTGGACAGTTAATCTGGTTCCTGCTCCGAATATGATCTTGTTCACATTAACTCCAGTATTCACACAACATGAAGCTCCAGAACATAAACTGAACCAGACTCCATTCAAAAAATCTAGGTTTTTATATTTACATTACTATATTTTGCATGTATAAAGTCAAGTAATTAAATACTTACAGTAAATCATAAATTCTGTCAGTATTTTGTTAGTTTTTGCATGATTTGGATCATAATTTTCCATTTACAATATTGTTTGATACTAAAAGTTTGTAGGTTTTTAAAGTATTTTTTAAACATTTTTTACTCTATTTTTGTGTAAATCTGTGAAATACTTTGAAATGTTTTTAATCTGTTACTTGCTGGTTTGAACAGTTAATCTGGTTCCAGCACCAAAGGTCATCTTATATCCTCCTCCAGATTTCACACATTAAACTTCAGAACATAAACTAAACTTTAAATTCAACCAGACTCCATTCAGAAAATCACTGTTTTTACATGTGATCTACTAGTGACTGATAAAAATACATCATGAAACATGTAAATATTTTTATATATTTTTAAACATTAAACTGGTTTTACTAAATTATCCAGAACAGTTTTCTGTCTCTTTGCTTGTTTGAGGATAAAGTTTGGGTTATCTGAAGTATTTTTACTTTGTGTTTAATCTGTGATCAAAATCCTTTGTTAAAATCAGTACTTTAAATTTTAAGTATTTTAGTATAAATTCATAAAAAATAATTGAAGTAAATAATAGTAAAAAGTTAATAATCTGATTCTTACTAGTTTCGATGGTTAATCTGGTCCCAGGTCCAAATATCATCTTTCCTGTGTTTCCATTCACACAACATGAAGCTCCAGAACATAAACTGAACCAAACTCCATTCAAAATATCACTGTTTTTACATTTACAATGTAAAATGAATATTCATTAAAATAAAATCAGAAATATTATCAAAACAGAACTAAGTTTAAATGATATTGATCATTTTCTTTTTACTGACAATGCTAATGCTAATGTTTAATATTATAGGTTTATGTTCTTTCTGTATTTTGCACATATTTTTTGTATTTTTAAGTAAATTTGGGAAATAAATTTAAAATACTTATCATCTGTTACTCACTGGTTTGAACAGTTAGTCTGGTTCCATGTCCAAAGGTTATTTTATATACTCCAGTTTTCACACAACATGAAGCTTCACAACATAAACTGAACCAGACTACATTCAAAAAATCCCTGTTTTTACATTTCCAAGGTCAAATTAATTACATTAAAAATAAAATCATATATATTTATAATACAAAACTAGTTTTACATGATTTTAATCCATTTTCTTTTTACCGAAAAGTTGTTTGATATTAAAAGTTTGTGTTTTTTTAATACTTTTAAACATTTTTCTTGTATATTTTATAAATCTGTGAAATATATTTAAAACATTTCAGATTTGTTACTCACTGGATTGAACAGTTAATCTGGTTCCAGCTCCAAAGATCATCTTAACTCCAGTTTTCACACAACATGAAGCTCCAGAACATAAACTGAACTTCAGCTTCAACCAGACTCCATTCAGAAAATAACTGATTTTACATTTATAAAGTCAAGCCATTAATTAATCAAAGTAAATTATAAATGTAAATATTTAAATGACTAGCTTTACATGACTTTCATTGTTAGATTTTTTTTCATCAATTCTGTTTGATACTAAACGTTTACTTTCTTTTAAGCTTTTTAAACAACCTTTTTGTATTTTTGTGTAAATCTGTGAAATACGTTTAGAACATTTTGGATTTATTACTCACTGCTTTGAACAGTTAATCTGGTTCCAGCTCCAAAGATCATCTTCTGAAGTCCAGTATTCACACAACATGAAGCTCCAGAACATAAACTGAACCAGACTCCATTCAGAAAATCACTGTTTTAACATTTAATTTTTCATATTTTACATTTATGAAGTCAAGTAATTAAATAATCAAATTAAATCATAAATTCTCTAAATACTTTGATAAGTAGTTTTTGCATGATTTGGATCATTTTTTTGATCTACAAGTGTGATTAATACTAAAGATTTGTAGGTTTTTTAAGTATTTTTTACATTTTTTACTGTATTTTTGTGTAAATTTGTGAAATACTTTTAAATGTTTCTAAGTTGTTACTCACTGCTTTGAACAGTTAATCTGGTTCCAGCTCCAAACATCATCTTGTTCACATTAGTTCCAGTCACACAACATGCATCTCCATGACACAAACTGAACTTTAAATTCAACCAGACTCCATTCAGAAAATCTGCAATTCTATAGTTACATCCTATAAACAATAAATAATGTGTTATTCTAAAATAAAACATAATATAATTCATATTTTAAAATCAACACATTTTTATTTTTAAGAGCTTTAAAAGATCTTTTTGTGTAAATTCGTAAAATATTTGAAATAAATCCCAGTAAAATGTTAATAATCTGATTCTTACTGGTTTCGATGGTTAATCTGGTTCCAGCTCCAAATATCATCTTGTTTGTGTTTCTATTCACACAACATGAAGCCCCAGAACATAAACTGAACCAGACTCCATTCAGAAAACAAGTTTTTTACATTTTTGCATTAACTTCATTGTTTTAATCAGCTGTTCAAATATATATTTTTTTAACAGTAAAGTTGTTGTTTGACAGGAAACTTTGGGACCATTTGAGTATTTTTGTGTTAATTTAATAACCTCTGACTAACTGGTTCTGATGGTTGATCTGGTTCTGATGGAAGTGGGTCAGAACTCAAACTGAACCAAACTTCTTTCAGAAAAAGAAGAAAACTCATCAGTTTGTTTACTTATTAATAGGATTTATATCAGACTTATTACAATGTAATAAATGCAGGCTTATTTTGATAAACTGGTTCTGATCCAGTTTTCTGTTTTCACTCACTGCTGTTTACGGTTAATCTGGTTCCAGGTCCAAACAGAATCTTGAATCCGCCGTCATTCACACAGCGTGAAACTCCTGAACACAAACTGGATTCAGGTCTTCAGTTTGAATGAATCTGGATTCAGATCTGGATCTGGATCTGGATCTGGATCAGGTCTTTAACCCTCATTTGGCTCCAGTTTTGAAGATAATCTGATCTTTTCTAAAGGTTTTATTAAACCAAACTTTAATTTAGTTAAACAAATTTTTCAGATGAAATAATCAGAAAAGATTCAGTTTTTAGTGGAGATAATTAAAAATATCAGAAAAATAAACTTTAATAATTACATATTTTTAATAATAACATTTTGTTTAGACTGAAACATTTGTTTTAAAATTGAATTATTAAAATGTTTATGATTTGAAAGAATACTCACTGGTTTCTACAGTTAGTCTGATCCCAGGTCCAAAGAAGATCTGAAACTGGTTCTGAGTCGCACATCATAAAGCTCTATCACACAAACTCAAGTCTGATTAATTCGTCATCTTTTTTAAATAAAATCAGAAATAAATACACAGATTCATGTCGATGTTAAACAGTAAATATTAGTGTTTTATTTAAGGTTCTGTAATATTTCTGACTGGTTTCAGAACCTACTGGGTTCTGTCATCAGTTTGGTTCTGGGTTCGAACATCAGGTTTTGACTCAGATCAACAGAAAGTCTTTGATAATAAAAACTATTTACAAAAATCTGACAGAACCTGATCAATATTAATAAATTATTAGTTTATATCAGTTTTTAAATATGTTAATTATTTATATTTAATGTTTTAATCTAAGTTTTCTTCCTGAAAAAGGATTCAGAACTATTTTTTGTTTTGTTTATTTAACTTTGAAAGCCTTGAACTTCAATCATTTCTGTAAACATTTAGTCTAAAATAACTGTTTAGTTTTAAAGATTATTTAAATAAAAATGATTTCTAATTAAAACTTACTGGTTTCAGTAATTAGTCTGGTCCCAGTTCCAAAGATTATCCTTCTCCCGTCAGTCACACAACATGAAGCTCCTCAACAGAAACTCTGATCAATAATAATCTAATCAGACTAATCAGATTATTAATCCTGCAGGTTTAAAGATGATTTGTTACATTTTCTCTTGGAAATAAAAGTTGTAATTATTTTATATTTACAATAAAATACAAACAAGAAGCATTGTTTTAAGTTTCTAATGTTCAGGTTCTTTTCAACACTTACTGGTCTCAATAATTAGCCTGGTCCCAGTTCCAAAGATTATCTTGTATCCACCAGTATTCACACAACATGAAGCCCCCCAACACAAACTAGATCAAACCAGACTCCATTCAAAAAATGTTCGTTTTTCATTTCAGACATTAAAATTAGAATAATTTACATTTTAACTCTGAAAACTTTACTGCAAACATTTACAGACTGCAGGATTACTGACTGCATGTGGAGGACCAGCTGGACCAGCTGGACCAGCTGGACCAGTTAGACCAGTTGTAAATGTCCAGAGCTCATTTTTTTCTAATCATCTTTATTTAAAACTTTAGATCAGCCTAAAGGTTTTATTTGTTTTTTTATCCTTAAGTTTATTTTGTCTTTTCAAACGTTAAATGTGACCATTTTTCAGATTTTTAGGACTTTTTTCAGATCAAATTGAGTCACATTATTCATTAATTTGTCACATTTTTGACAAGTTTTTCTCAAGTTCAACTGCATCAGTCTAACAGAAAGTCTCTGAATTTTTAAATCACTAATTTATAATTTGAATCAGAACTTTCTAGTCCAGTTAATCTGGTTCTGGTATTAAATGATTAAAACACTGAATTCTATGATTAGTTTAAAAAATAGTGATATTTTTAAACTCACTGGACTCGACCCTCAGTTTGGTTCCAGGTCCAAACAGAACTTTATCGAAGCCTCCAGATTTCACACAACAGCAAACTTCATATCAAAAACTGGATCCAGAAACTTCAAGTCTGAGTTTTTATTAAGCTGAAATATTTAATCTATGAATTAAAATTAACTTAGTAGACCTTCAGTTAAATCAACTTTTAATTGGTTTCAGTTTATTTTAGACTCTAATAAAAACTTTAAATCTTAAACAGCTGAATTTAACACTTTGTGTCATGGACCAGTTAGACCTGTTGGACCAGCTGAACCATTTGGACCAGTTTACACAATAAATATTAACTCACTGTTATTAATGAATAGTTTGACTCCGGTTCCAAACATCAGCTTGTCTCCTCCAGAAGAATAAGTCACACAGTATGAAGCTACATTACTAAAACCTGACTTACTCTAACTCCCAACTCACTAAGCCTGACTTACTTTAACTGAGTTAAACTAAACCTGACTTACTTTAACTGTAAATGAAGTAATCCTGACTTCCTTTAACTCTAAGTTGAACTAGTGTAAGTCTAAATTAATCTCAGTAATAGGTGGACTTACTGTCATTAATCATCAGTTTGACTCCAGATCCAAAGATCATCTTGTAAAGTCCAGAACCAGATGTCACACAGTCTGAGGCTTCTACACAAAAACCTGACCCGCTTTACTCCAAACTAAACTCAGAACTTCAGGAACAAATCTATCAACAAACAAAGATTTATTTCATACAAAACTGTTTAAAACTCAAACCATCAGGTTTGATTAATTCTGATGGTTTTAATCTGATTTTTATTGAATTTATTCAGAAAGTTTGAATCTGAGCTTCTGATGTTTAAAGTTTAACAAATCTGGACTTACTGTCATTAACCAGAACTTTGGTGCCCTCTCCAAAGATGATCTTGATACCACCAGAACCAGATGTCACACAGTCCGAAGCCTCAGCACAAAAACCAGATCAAACTAACCGGATCCAGATCCAGAGACAAGATACACCTTCTGATACCACCACTGTTGGTTTAATTAATTCTGACTTATTGAACTGAACCACTAAAGTTTATTTTATCCTGACTTGAACCAACTGAAAGTCTGTCAGATGATCCAACCGAAACACAAGAACAACTCAAAATAATGAAGACCAGATTAAAGTGATGAAAATGTCAAACCGGATTAATTAAACTGGATTAAATCATCTGGGTTTATTTGAATATTAAAGATCAGAACTTACGGGGTTCTAAAGTCAGTCTGGTTCCTGATCCAAAGAAGATCTTGTACTGGTTTGTTCCAGTCACACAACACGAGGCTCCAGAACAAAAACTCTGATCCATAATCTGGCTGTTAATCTAATCTGACTGTTAATCTGATCAATAACTAATGTAACAAATTTTTATTAAATCTTTAGGAACATTTTTTTTAAATAAAATGTTTTTGGATTATAGTTAAAATTACTTCCTGAGTTTAATCTAAACTTAATTAAACAAATAAATATTTTCTGTTTCTTGTAATAAAATTCTAATTTCATGTTATTTTCTCAGTTAAGCAACAGAAGAGTTTCTCTTTTTTAAGTTTTAGTTCAACTTTTTCTTGTGTTTTTATGAAAATTCATCGATTTAATTTGATGATCAGGAAATGTGTAGATTTTATTACAGAAAGAATCTTTATTACAAAAATAAAATAAATGTATAATTTGAAACATTTTTCTGACTGAATTTGTTTTATTCTAAAACTTTTAAACTTAAGTTTAAACTAAACTTTATTGAACTTCTTTGGATTTTAATGATCTGTCAGTTTATTAATATTTATAGGTTCGTGAAATTAATAATTTAATCTAATCTGTACTCACTGGTCTCGATGGTTAATCTGGTTCCAGATCCAAAGTAGATTTTCTCTAAACCTCCAGTTTTCACACAACAGGAAACTTCACAACAAAAACTCCACAGACAAAAGACTTCAACTCTTAAACAATAAATTGATTAAATATAACTTTATTCAAACATATTTGATTTAAAGTTAAAACAGAAAGTTTGTATTTGCTTCAGACTTTATTTGTTACCATCTATAAAAATTCATTTGATTCTGTTTATTTTTATCTTTAGATTCTTCTTTCTTTGTAAACAGAACCAGATAAAAACAACTAACAGAACCAGATTAACACAACTAACTGAACCAGATTAATCCAGATTAGAACCAAAATAAAACAACTAACAGAACCAGATTAACACAACTAACTGAACCAGATTAACACAACTAACTGAACCAGATTAACCCTGATTAGAACCAAAATAAAACAACTAACAGAACCAGATTAAACCAGTCGGTTCTGTTTTAAATTCATTTTCTTTTCTTTTGTTCAGAGATAAATTTATTTTCAATAAATGTTTTTATTTGAGTTAAATGTTTTAGGTTTCGGACACTTTAATTGTTTTGTTTGTTTGAAAAATGTTTCTGATTTTTTAAAATAAATTTAAAATAAATGAAACAAAGTTTAAGATTTAAAGTCAGACTAAACCATCAGATCTCACCGGGTCCAACTAGCAGTTTGGTTCCAGGTCCAAAGGTGATCTTTTCTGTTCCAACAGTCACACAACATGAAGCTTCATGACCCAAACCCAACAGAACCAAACCAACAGAACCAAACCAACAGAACCAAACCCAACAGAACCAACCCAACAGAACCAAACCAACAGAACCAAAGCCAACAGAACCAAACCCAACAGAACCAAACCAACAGAACCAAACCCAACAGAACCAACCCAACAGAACCAAACCCAACAGAACCAAACCAACAGAACCAAAGCCAACAGAACCAAACCAACAGAACCAAAGCCAACAGAACCAAACCCAACAGAACCAAACCCAACAGAACCAAACCAACAGAACCAAACCCAACAGAACCAAACCAACAGAACCAAACCCAACAGAACCAACCCAACAGAACCAAACCCAACAGAACCAAACCCAACAGAACCAACCCAACAGAACCAAACCCAACAGAACCAAACCTGATGTCAGAACTCATTCTTTTCATTTGAAACATATATTTTATTTTTAGTTTGAAGGTTTTGAATAGAATAGAATAGAATAGAATAGAATAGAATAGAAAAGTAAATGTTTACTTTTGTTTAATGCTAAAACAAAGTCAAAAATAAAAAATTTTTATAAAAAAATAAAAAATTATTTTATTTTAGGTCAAATTTAAAACATTTATTGGTTATTTATTATGTTTTTATCTGGAGTTAAACTGAGTCAAAGTAGTTTTTTTATCTTGAATTGAATCAGAACTTTCTGGGTCCAGTTCATCTGGTTCTGGTTCAAAAAGAAAAAATAAATAAAAATAAATTAAATCATTGACAATGTAAAGTAAAGTGATCTTTTTGACTCACTGGGCTCGAGTCTCAGTTTGGTTCCGGGTCCAAACAGAACTTTCTCAGCTCCTCCAGATTTCACACAAAGTTCAGAACAAAAACTGAAAGTTTGAGTTTTTATGAAACTTTTAAAACTTGAATCAAAATGATTTGATCTTCAGTTAAATCAACTTTAAACACAACTTTAAAGGATTTAAACTGTTGAATTTTACACTTTTAATCTGATTTAAGTTTTTATTTATTTAATCCAGTTTTAATCTAAAACAAACTCAAACATCTGGACTTACGGTTCTGGACCCTCAGCCTGGTTCCAGGTCCAAACAGCAGTTTACCGTAACCAGTCCCAGAATTCACACAACCAGAAACATCAGAACAAAAACTGAACCCAGATCAGGGTCCAGATCTTTCAGAGCTTTTTGTTATCATGAAGGTCAGACAGAACCAAACCAGAAACACAGAACCCAGGTCCTGATGGTTCTGATGGTTCTAAAGGGTTCTAGTGGTTCTGATGTTCCTGATGGTTCTGATGGTTCTAAAGGGTTCTAGTGGTTCTGATGGTCCTGATGGTTCTGATGGTTCTAAAGGGTTCTAGTGGTTCTGATGGTCCTGATGGTTCTGATGGTTCTAAAGGGTTCTGATGGGTTCTGATGATTTCTAGTGGTTCTGATGGTTCTGAGTTTTCTGCAGTTTTTTACATAAAAGTTTTTCAGCTGATTTTTAAAAAAGTTTTGATTTGATTTTTATTAAATTCATAAAATAAAACTTTGTTCTGCTTAAAGATAATTTTTAAAATTTAAAATAAAAGAAATGATCTGATTTAAATTCAGAATTTAAATATTTCGTTTCTGACCTGAAACCAGAAGGAGTCGGGTTCCAGGTCCAAAGATCAGGTTTTGGTTGGATCCTCTCGTCACACAGTGACTCAGACCCGGAGAAAAACCCAGAAACCAGAACCTGTCAGAACCTTTAGCTTTCTGTTTTATTTAGAAATAAAGTTCAGAATAAAGGTCCCACCCGGTCTCACATTATTGTTTTTGTTCTGCTCTTTCTTTAATCAGAACTTTTTTTATTTTATTCAAATAATTTGTTAGAAATAAGAAATAAAATCCTTTAAAATTTAAAGATTTTATTTTTATTCAAACTTACTGTTTTCAACAAAAACTTTGGTTCCTCTTCCAAACACGATTCTGTATCCTCCCTGACCCGTCACACCCCGACACACGGCCCAACAAAAACCTGATCCAGAGTCCACAACACCAACAGACCCAGAGTCCACAGGACCATCAGAACCAGAGTCTACAGGACTGATTCAGAGTAGGACCAACAGGACCAGAGTCCACAGGACTGAGTCCACAAGACTAACTGAACCAGACTCCACAGGACCAACAGGACCAACAGGACCAGGACGGAGCGTCAGATTCGTTAAACCTTTAAATAATGTTAAGAAGAAACTGAGGGTTTGAAAAGTTTTTCAGTAAATAAAGAGTTCAGAATCTGGACCCTACCAGCATGGACCTTCAGTCTGGTTCCAGGTCCAAATGTCAGTTTGGTTCCTGCCTGGTTCTTCACACTGTGACTCAGTCCAGGACATAAAACTGATCCTCTGGTTCTGACCCGTTTATGTTCAAAGTTTGGATCATTTATCGTCTGCTTTAAATTATAAAATAAAATAATTTCTTTTTAAAGAAAACTTTGTTTCTTCGGCTCAAAAAAAAACATCTGTTTGGTTTGTTTTATTTTTACTTTTCACTTTGTTAAATGTTCTGAATCTAAGAAATGGATTCTGAGTCGGGTTTTATTTCTTTTGATGTTTTTTTACTCTTTTTTACTCTATCCTTTTTATCATCATCATCATCATCATCATATTTTGCTCAAATCAAAATAAACTCCTTTTCTTTTCTTACCTAAAGTTAAAGCTGTCTATATATTATATATATTTTATTATATTTTATTAAACAAACTTTATTTAGTTGAATCTCATTATATTCATACAAAATCTATTTGTTTTAGATGTTTATGATTTTAAAGATGAAATCATAAATAGACATGTTTTTAACTAAAACTTATTGTTTGATGATTCTATTTGAAAAATAAAAAGTTTTATTTTTGTGTTTCTTAGAAAACTGAGCAGAAACTTCAGCTTCAAGCAGATTAAAATAAATTCAACTTAAGGTTTTGTGTCCTGATGAATTGACATTTTATGTTACACTCTTGTTTGTTGGTTTTTCTCCGTGTTGTGTTTTTAACCCTCTCGATGCCAAACCTTAATAAATCAAACATTAAACCAGCAGCTTGAATATTTCTGACCTTTCTGAAGAAAAACTTTGGTTCCTTTTCCAAACAGAATCCGGTCGTTTCCACCTCGATTCACACAGAATCTGAGACTGAAACAAAAACTGAAGAGTTTTTTATTTTCCTTTAATCTTTTAATTTCTTTCATCTTTTATATTTTTGTTTGTGGTTTATTGAACAGGACTCTAAATGTTACATTATTTGATTTAACGTTGTATTTTATCAGAACTTTGTGTTTCATTGAAAAACTCAGAATTTATTCTGTTTTAATTCAGTTTAATTAATTTTTTTATTTAATTGTTTTTTTTTTTCACTTTGATTGAATCTTTAAAATGTAAAATATTTGTAAAGATGTCAAATCTCACCTGGTTCAACGAGGACTCTGGTTCCTTTTCCAAAGTAAATCTTGATGTTTCCTCCTTCATTCACACAGAAACTGAGACTGAAACAAAAACTGAGGAAGATGATGTTTTCTATTTTACCTTCATCTTTGACAAATTAAAGTCTTCTAAGTTTGTTTTAGTTGAAAAGTTTTTAACCTTTAAACTTTTTTTCATCATTTCAATGTTTTTATTTGTACTGAAACTTTATTACAAAAATCAGCAGAAATTTTTAAAAAGTAAAATCAGTTAAAAAATAAAGTTTGTTTTAGTTTAAAGTAAAGTTTATCCTCATTTTCTTCACACACCGACTCTGACAAGAACCAAGAGAAACCCAAACTGGGTCAGAACCGTCTTCATCTCTGTGAGGAGAAACTGAGTCTTCGTCAGTGGATCGGGTCGAGCAGCAGTACCTGTCAGTGTTCTGGCTCCGTCCTGGTCCTGATCCGGTTCTGTTCTGCTCTCCTGCAGCAGAACCTTTATAGTCCCTGTTGAGGCAGGAAACTGCTGTGACCCGGTTCTGAAGCTTCACCTGCAGCCTAAAAACAAACTGCAGCTGCTGAGCCCGTTCTTCTAATCTGATCCACTTTCAGAACCATCAGGACCTCCAGAACCATTAGAACCTTCAGGACTATAAGAACCATCAGAACCATAAGAACCATCAGGACTATAAGAACCATCAGAACCATCAGAACCATAAGAACCATCAGATCCTTCAGAACCATCAGAACTATCAGGACCATCAGAACCTTCACACAGAGCAGAAGGTCCAGCAAAGGTTCTGCTGGGTTTTCAGAAGGATCAGAACTTGTTCAGTAATCAGGAGGTTATAGGAGAAAATGTAAACATTTAAACACAAAGTTAATCTTTCAAAGTAAAATTTTTCTAAAATTTAAACTAAAAAAACAACAGCTTTGTTTTGAAATATGATTCTGAGTGTTCCTGCAGTTTTAAAGCTTTTAATGATTAAAAAAATGTTTTATAGAGAAAATGTTTCACTGTTTCTCTTCCTCCACCAGGGGGCAGCATCTTCATAAAGCTCTATCAGACAAACCTTTAAAATGTTTATAGCTGTAAAAAAATCCAAACAAGTTTAGATTTACAAGAAAAGGTTTGTGCATGCAGCAGAATTTATTAAAGTCCAGTTCATTGCAATCCAGTTTATTAAAGTCCAGTTTATAAAACTCCAGTTGACTAAAGTCCAGTTTATTTAAGTCCAGTTTACTAAAGTCGTTTATGTAACTCCAGTTTACTAAAGTCCAGTTTGTTAAAGTCCAGTTTATAAAACTCCAATTTACTAAAGTCCAGTTTATTAAAGTCCAGTTGACTAAAGTCCAGTTTATTAAACTCCAGTTTACTAAAGTCCAGTTTGTTAAAGTCCAGTTTATAAAACTCCAATTTACTAAAGTCCAGTTTATTAAAGTCCAGTTGACTAAAGTCCAGTTTATTAAACTCCAGTTTACTAAAGTCCAGTTTGTTAAAGTCCAGTTTATAAAACTCCAATTTACTA